>JABFEB020000020.1:13964134-13976616 GCA_019775895.2 Stomatorhinus ivindoensis | reverse complement strand
CGAATCGGGTGCCCCCCCCCCCCCCCCACCCACCCAAGACAGAAAAAGTGCTGCAGGTCAAACTGCGAGTTTCAAATCCAACCAGTGTCCTGAGTGCTGGAACAATTCGTACAGCAGGTCATACTTCTGTCCTTACGTGACCCCTCACAGTTTGCAGTGAAGCATCTCTTCAGCAGTACTCCTGCCACTAACGATGAACAATATCCAGTGCCAAAAACCAAAGATAAAGTGTCATTAAATATCACCACTGGGAGAAACCGCACACCAAAACTGAGTGAGAACCTTTACTAGTTCAAGCGATTAATATTAAATGAGGATCATTCATAAACTTGTAAAGACCCAAACACACACACACACACACAGTTAAAGGACAGCTGTGGCACTACCATTTATACATTTCTGTGACTCCTAGAGCTATAGTGTGCATCAGATACAGAAACTGATTATTAAGCATCAGACTAAAAGCTGTAGCAGATCCCCAAGAGTCCCTCTGAAGGTAACTGGCAGGTAATCATTCTCGCAAAACAAAGCGTTGATTAACAATGTGAGTAATTTCTCCATTAATTCACTAATGAGGACGTCCTCTGTGACAACAAGGGACACAAACAGGCAGAAATGATGTGGAACAATAAGGGGTCTAATTCCATACAATTCAATACACTCATCGAAAAGTTCCCAGCAAAGGTATACATACAACTTACAAATGTTTCACAAACATTTAATTACACTGCCATCTAGTGTCTGTCACAGAAACACGCTAGTGTCCCTGAGCTCCCCAGTCTTCGTCTGAAAAGGTGTCTGCTTCTGGCTTCTGGAGATTTCTTTTAAAATCTTCACCAAAATGATTAAGGTCTTCTTCCTTGAAAATTCCCTAAGTACAAAACGATTCCCATCTTAATAGGGAAACTGCCCCACAAGCCACAGATTCAAACACCAGACTGCAGATTCTGCAGATGCGTTTCCTCACCTTTGGCAGGTAACCAAGCAGTTTAGCGGCATGATCTTTGAGCAGCTTTTGTCTCTCCTCCTCGATAATCCTCAAACGCTCCATCTCACGCTCACGTTCAGCGGCTCTCTCCTCTGCCTCCCGCTCCTTGTATGAGAAAATAAAACCGTCACATCAGTACAAAACCTCCCGTTGATTTGCTTCTATATTTAAATGACTATCAGATCTGGTTTTGTTCTTAATGCCCCCTACTGGAATACCACTGTCTTTGCACACACACACACACACACACACACACCATACTGCAGATCAGCATTCCAGTTACATTCAAATATTACTCCTACACAGGAACAGAATTAATATATTATTCCTAGTTCTGGAGATTTTATTCAAGGAGACACTTAGATAGTTTATATTTAGTATAAATTTTACAGCAGGATAATTCACGTTAAACGTCTTACTTGGGAGTATGTCAGTACGGCCAATCACATGGCCTGCTCCCTAGCCTCTGGGCTTGCACCTGGCATATAGATGACGTACCTCTTCGGCCAGAGTGCGCCTCCTCCTGTCCTCCAGCAGCTCCTCCACCGCCCGCCGGTGCTCCAGCTGTTTCATACGCCGTCTCTGGGCACTCATCTGCTCGATGCGGTCGTCCTCAGCAAACTTGGTCATCATCATGCGCCTGAAGGCCTCTTCTTCCTCACGCTCGGCCTGCTTGCGCTGCTGCTTGAGGGCCATCTGCTCCCGGCAGGTCTGCTGCAGCTCCAGCCGCTGCCGGATCCTCCTCTCCATCTCCTCCTGTCCAGAGGCACCAAGCTGACCCTCGAGGGCTCTGTCCAGCAGTTGGCCAGCCGAGACCGCTCAGACAGGCAAACACGCGGCACGGACAGATGCACAGGTACGTACGCGTTGCTTCTGCCTCTCGGCCTCTGCTTGCTCCTCCATGTAGAGCTCCTCGCGAGCGCGGTCCATTTCCTCACGTTGCCGCGTTTCCGTTTCAATCCTCTCGGTGAGCTGTTGGAACAAAATGACCCATTCTGAGGTCACCTCTCGGCTGCTTTGGGCTTGGATATCCAAATACAGCATGCTGGACTCAAAACAGAGATCTGCTTGGAAGAACAGCAGCCCCACCCTAAAGCCTTACCATCAGATGGAGGTGTTGTTTTGCGTTCTCTCGCTCTCGGACCTGGGTCATCCTGTCTTCCTCCCTGCGCTGCTGATATTCCGTGTATTCTATGATACGCCGATTCTCGGCGTCCATCTTCTCCTTCTCCATCTGTCTCCACTCAGCCTGCTGCCTCTTGAACTCCTCTACATATCTCTGGGTGGCCGCAATCTTCCCCAGCCTCAATTGCTGCTCCCTGTGGGAAGACCCATCCACATTTAGAGCATATTAATGGTACGGTACAAATACAACCTACCAAAGCACCCAGCCCAGACAAGACAGTTACATTTGGTCCTCCTCATAGATTTTCCGGACGATCTCGTCCACCATGAGTTTCTCCTTGAGGAACTCCTCGTATGCCTCCTGCCTCTTGTGTTCCTTCTCCTCCAGCTGCTGTTCCAGCTCCTGCTGGTAGCGTGCCACCTCCTGGTAGCGCCTCTCTTCCTGCTTCTGCTGCTCCACAATGGCTTGCTCCTGTTCGTCCTTCATCCTAAGCGCCAAGTCAGATTCCTGCCTCTGAGGTACACAAGAGCTGAGAGTGTCACCCTCTCCAGAGATACTACTTAACCATCACACAGAATAAAATTTTTGACAGTAGCTTGTGATAAATTAGCCACATCATTTTGTTGCAGAAAAATAATTTCTTAACTTCATGGGATATTCAGAATAACCTGACAACTAGAGAATGTAGATAAAGAAGCTGAGAAAAGTGCTTCTTCCAAAATTCCATAATTTTCACTGGATTTTACTAAAAATGTTGTTGAATCATTTGTAACCCCAAACCGCCCCCTGCTGTTAACTTAACGCGTCTGGCAGGCCATTACCATGACTTCATATCTCATAAGATCCTTCTCAGCAACCTGAGCTGCTCGTTCCTTGTTCAGGTAGGCAGCCTTCAGCTTCTGCTCCAGCTCACGGAGCTCAATGCTTTAAAAACACGGAAAAAGAATAAGCTAAATGTACGCGGGAATGTTCTTCACACCCGTGAATTGCAGAAATACGCCTGTTTATCACGAAAGGAGACGAGGAGTGTCGCTGCTGAAGCTTGGCGTCACGCGCCGAGGGCTTCCTTGTACCTGTTTTCCCGGATCTGCTGCCTCAGCTTCTCCTCTCTCAGCTTTTCATGGTTGATGCGAGCCAGTTCCCTCGCCATCCTCTCCTCTTGTTCAAGCTGCTTCTCCCGCATGATCCTTTCATTCTCCGTCTGGGAGTGACGACAGGAGTATTCATTAAGATTTTCACGGAAGTAAGGCATGCACAGGTCCAAGGGGGCAGCTAAGATAGTCTTCAGGCTCTTCCTAGAAGTAGTCGGCCAATTACAAAAAAGTCCTTTTTATTTCTCTTCTAATTGGCCGGTTTGGTGGTATAAACCTCTGCGCCTTAAGTCAGAGACACGCACCGTCAGGAGGGCCCGGTCCACACGCCGCTCCTGCTCCTCGTCCTGCGCTCTCCGCAGCTGAATCTTCCTCTCCAGCCTTTCCTCATTCAGAAAGCCGGCCTGCATCTGTCTGTCCTGCGACAGGCGCCTCAGCCAGTCCTCTCGCTGCTCCGCTTGCCGCCGGGATTCCGCGACCAGCCTCTGCTGCTGTCTGTGCGTGATGTAGCGCTGCTGGTTCAGAGAAGCCTGTGCATTTAGGGGACAGGAGGCACGCAGCGGTCACATTTTCCCCCGACTATTCCAAACCAGTTTCTATGATCTATGGTTCTCAGCTTACCAGAGCTGTATGGCTGATACGTTTCTAACACTCCAGATTATAATCAAACATGGCTGACATATTTATTAGAACTGGTTAATGGTTTACGCAATATTAGCATTTATTTTTGTCTGTGAGGTACTTTACCTATTATGGTTTATGGGAAAGATTGCTGAAGAAATAAAACAAACAAGGAACTGACTATTTAAGTGATGGAACAATCAACAGGTAAACTTAATCCCTGTATGGGATGCCAGTCCACTGCAGTGATTAATAGTAATTCATATTACTGCTGTTAATAAAATAGACCTATTCGTCAAATCTCAGTATCTGCTTAACTACAAAAACTATTTATATATCGCAGACCAGGTCTGGGCATAGCTTGCAGGGTGGATGGAAAATGTGTAATGTAGATGGCAAAGATATTACACCATTAAAGACAGCAGCCCTAAAATGCTGGCGCTAAAACGACTTGTAACGCAACTAGTAACTATCAAAAGACAGTTTTCTACACTAGTTTTCTACCTTGAATTGTTCAATTAAAAGCAATGGAATTACCATATCGACGTGTTGTCCCAGTTAAAGATTCAGACGGTATCTTTCATGCAAAACAAACAATAACCCTGTACATGAATTAGCGGAAACTTTCGAGTGTTTCGCCTGTTTGTTGGCGCGTTGGCTCTGTTGTCTTGGCGATAGAGCAATGCTTGGCTTGCCAGTAAGATGTTGTGGAATTGGTTAAAGTGTCCGCACATGTAAACGTTCATTGGCCATCCGGCTTTTGTTTGTAGTCATTCATTGGCTGATCAACGGTCGGCAACAGACTGACATTTGTTCATGACGATAATGCCGTCGACATAAACACGTGGGTTTTCAAGATTCCACAGATGCATTGAAATGCTTAGTCGCTCGACCTCACTTGGAAAACGATACAGGGGGCGTAAAACAATACAAGACGGTGGAAAAACTGGACCATATTGTAGTCAGGCTGATAATGTGCAGTAATAGATCTATAGAGTGCATGTACCACGAATGTTACAGGAAATGTGACATACATGATTTTAATGCATTGTAATCCTTAACCATAATATAACTAACTTCAGAGAGGGTATCAAATGCACTAAACATCTGGTGATTCTTTATTTCTTTTCAGATATACAGCTTATGAATGAAATTTCAGGTAGCAGCAGTTTAGGACCTTTAATGCACCATAAGCTGTTGTCTACACAGGTTATAGGAATGCTGGAATATTCCATGTCGGATCATGTCTGTCTGTTCTGCCTCAAATACCAGAATCATAATGGAGGGTCCCAGGATGATCAGTGATCCCATGGCCTGCTAAACACCGTGACTTGAGCAACCTTTGCAGCCCCCACTAAGTCTGTGGATGATGCAGCCCAAACTAATACCACAATTCACGTTTCATGACATGAGCCACCACCATTATTGTCCACTCCTGGGCGACCACTTTGATCAAAAGCAAAACCGTCATTTATTGTAAATATTTAGTTAACTTTTTCAGACTACTGTGTATAATGTATATATTCAGACTAGTCATTATTGTGTGCTAAATATTTAATAACTACTATTAATTCCAGATTAAATGTGAAATATGCTAATTGACTCGGCTTGATTTCCTTTATTGAAGTGGTGTCAGTAATTCCTGCATGTTGTGCCCTGAAACAGACTGGCATCTCATCCAGATAGTTCTCTTCCTTGTACCCTGACATTTCTGTATAGCTTCTAGACTCACTAGTAGCCTGTTCTGAATAAGTAGTATACAACACAAATGTATGTAACCGCAGCAGTTGTTCTGGTTTTGTTTCAGCGCATACATGTTTGTCACTGAGACACACCGCAGCACAGACCTCAGACAGGACACATGATATGAAATAGACCCAGGATTTACCTCTAGTTCCTACAAAGAAAACACAGCGCTCACACAGATACGAGAAACATAAGTAATGGTGCATGCGTTTGTATATTTGTAAGCAGTGCATTTGTTGCATTTGCCTGATATCTACATGAATACTAGAAACACATTTACACAGATGCCTCTGGAAACAGCTGTAAAGCATCAATGTCCATTGGTAACTGGATTGTCTTTTCTTTCATCAACTGTATGGCACCTTTAAATAATGAATTTGGGGATTAAATAAACTCATTACCTCTTAAAATTGTTTAAATGTACTACTCTGACATTTAGCTTTCCACTGTAAAGTAAGTCACTCCAGAACACGATTGAGAGAATGGTTTTGTGTAGACAATGAATATGTGAAGCCAGAATTCCATGGAATGATGCTATTTTCCCAACAGATGTTTCTGGTAAGAGACTTCCATTGTAATGTAGATGCGCTAAGTTAACACAAGGTGGCACTGAAATCCCAGCCCTCACTGGGCAGGAGTAGAAGCAGCCGTAGGCAGATGGGGAGAGACGTGCATGTGGGAGATGCATCAAGTGTTGGTGTATTTGTGACATGTTTATTAAACCTCTGATTTTCAAATGGAGGTCACGCTTCACAGAGAACCCCTCTCTTATAGTTACTGACTTGAATTTTTTAGAATATTGCAAATGACCAAGACGATCAGCACTCTGTCAGGGTGTGATTACAGGCTGTTTGCCTATGCTGACAGATATTATTATATCTGAGTCTCCCCTTGTACTTTCAGTCATGCAGCTGATTGATTTTGCTCTTCACTGAAGTGTTGAGACAGGAAATGTGGCTTTATCAGGAAGGGAAAAACCACTTCTGTTATGTTTTCAGTGGAAAGTGTTTGGATATCGTGCTGGTTTATGTAACTGAAGGGGTCGTGTGTCACACAGTGGTTTTAAAAAAAAAGGAAGACCTCTATAATCCTATGTGTTTAGTATCTGTGCTGTTTTACTTATGACCCAAAAACATAAGTGAATTATTAAATACTTTAAAATAATGCTCATGCTTATTGTTGTTACTGCAATATTTACTTCCTGCAAGATCCTCCGACAGAGAAGTGTTTATTTTGCAGGCTCATATTTCCGATGAATGGCGAAGTCTGTTTGGTCTAACCACAATGAACTGAATAACCATTTTCAGGAAAGCTTTTAGTTTTAATTGTTCAAAATATAACTTGGTGCATCCTGGCTCCTGAGTTATCAACCACAAAGGAAATTCCCCTTTAGGTGTGACTAAAAAAATCTAAACAAACAATTATGTTTTGGTTTGAGTGTCTGCATAAAAAAAATTTAACCCAAATTCATTTTCCTGATATATACAATAAATACAATTTTATTCCAAAGTTCTGACTGATGTGCTGAAACAATCACCAGTATTTAGACTGAAGAATTTTCAGTTTTATCTCTAAAGATGAGGCTGTGTTACTCCAGCAATCAAAGCTGCACATTAACATCTAATTTCTCTCATTATAAATCAAAATGAAGGCGGCTAAATTGCCAAACAAATATTTCATATCATAAAAGCCTGTTGCCCCCCCCCCCCCTCAGAAGTAAATAAGCTTTGACAAGGAGCAGAGCCTTGTGTGCTGTATTCAAATGAATTAGTGTCATTGTGGCTGACAGGCCTGCAAGCTGATCGACTTACTGCAAGGTGATTAGCGTAGCCTTTGTTGTTCCTTGAAATGCTATTACCCTATCTACGGGACTTGTGCCATGTCAGATGGCTGACGGATTTTATTTTGCAGTACAGGAAAAATATTATACATGATTCCTCTCTTACTTGGACAAGCTATTTTGAAGATAGATTCATATCTACATGTCCGCATATTGCAGGGCAGCATGGCGGCTGGGAAGTTAGCGGTTAGTACTATAGGGTTACACCTCATAGAGTCATTGGTTCAAGTTTTGCCCCCAAGTTCTCCAGTATCCTTCCACCTGCTGTCTAAAATCATGCAGTTAGATCAAACTAGGATTGTCTACATGCTCAGGAAGACCATATTCGATGGCACAGAAATGGGGTCCATTGCTGTGTGGCTCTGGATTGAGCTCCGACTTCCGCACTAATAACGTGCAGATAGAATCAAGCAGCACGCTTTGGAAAATCTACAGGCGTTTTCATACCACCAGAACTTTTTTCTTGAACTAGAACCTTTTTCCAGAACCAGAGTCTTTTGATATGTTCTTACCTCAGGGATTTGGCCCGACTGTAGTTTCTCGGAGACGGTTCCAGAACCAATTTTTAGTACCTACTGTACTCCAGACCAGAACACAAACTACTAAGGAGACTCTTACCGTGAAAACTGTGGAACAGTCTCCCAGCGGATGTGTGAGATTCAGACTCACTTTCAATATTGACATGTAGACTAAAAACACACTTGTTTAGTCTAGCTTATCGGGAATGCTTATCAGGACACATGATATAGGCTCACGGAGCACACTCCCTGGGTACATTCTCGCAGAGCGCCTACTGCAGATTCAGGCTTCCAGAATGGAAAGGCAGCCTTTCTCGGGAAGCATACACACTTATTTCGACTACCTGCATGTTGCCAACCTGTAGGAGGAAAAACGCACGATAGGCATATTTATATTGATTTCTGCTTATTCGGGACGAGAGCATCACTAATAAATGACCAGGTTTATATAAACAGATTAGCTAAACAAAATCAGCAAAACGAGAGGCTCCGCGCCGTGCAGAGGGACGGGGCAGGTGGCAGAAGCGACGACTCTGATTTCTAGCGATAGGCGACGGCAGCAGGCAGGTGTGTAGAAGGTGCTTGTTCAGGGGGCGCAGCGCAGAGGCAGGCTGGCTCCCGCCGGCTGTGCGGAGAAGCTGGCTAGCGATCCCGCAGCACCGCGCCAAAAATTCTATTAAAACGGCACAACCTGACAGCAAGCTGTTTTGTTAGTCTGTTGCCAGTGTAATTATTCATACTGTGCGATGCCAGTGCCAAATGTTCTGACATTTTTTCCAGATTATTTAATTTTATTTATTACTTTCTACATTTGGAGAAATGCAAAAAATCTTGATGAATGTGTTTATAATGTTAGCTAATGAATGAAACGACACTGCCAGAAAAAAGGTGACAGGTAATAATCTGACTCATACCTTTAAGGTATCTCTTTTCCTTTAAGCACTTCACCACAGAACAACACTGTACTGTGTTACAAATAATTCACAAAACACACAATAATTTAATTAGAGGGGAATGCTGAGATAATATATATGTATTTTACTGAGAGATTTCAATTTATGAAACAGGTTTTTTTTTCCGCCCATGTTTCCTTTGTTCTTAAAGCAGCCTGTTCTGTAGCACTTGGCGTCTACCTGGGTCTCTGGCAGCCATGGCAGCAATAATCTCTCAGACACGCTGCTCTCTTGTGGACTTGGCCCATAACTGCACTCGTTGACTATGACCCTTCTCAGACTGACCGCCACACACATCTTGTGCCACAAACCATTTTCTCTGAATAAATCTCCATTCGTCAAGCGCAGATGTGTAAGCAATGACAAAATTAAACCTCTTTTTGTAGGATGTGGCACAGTGGTGTTGCCTCACATGTCAAATATTGATCTAACTAACATAAGTCACATTCTAATATATATCTTTCCTTCCATCCATCCACCTATCCATCCAACCATTTTTTGTACCCATTTGTCCTATACAGGGTCACGTGAGTTGGCACCCCCTCCTGGGTTGTTCCCTGCCGCGTGCCCTGGGACAGGACCCCACAACCCTGAACTGGGCCAGCAGGTACAGAAGAAGGACGGATGTGTCAAAGCAAATTAGCTTCATGCCACCATAAAACGATTTCTTTGAGAAATCGTACTTTTTTGTTTCAGTTCTGGTTCCTATTTGGGTGAGAATGGTTTGGTTAAAAAAAAAAAAAAACACCTTGACCTTTATTGCACAACCAACCCAGGTTTGAGGTTATTATAAGAAATCAAAACAGGAAGTGCCCTTGAAAGTGAGAGTTCTGTCGAAGGTGAGCTATATCTCATTTTGCTGCTTACGGTGTCCCAAATCGCTCCCTATCTTCTTCTTATTCCCCCAGAATTAGACTGGTCCGGGGTTCTGCAGAAACACAATCCAAATGCTCACAAACTTTGTCCATTATTAATCATGAAATACATGATGCATGACCAGGTCGAGGCTCAATTCTTACTCATGCAAGAATCACTTTGCATAAGCAGCCAGCATCGATTTTTTTCAAGGCATTCAAATCTCAGGAGGACACAGAGCCTTAAAATGTCCCCATAAACAAAAGATGGGGGGGGGGGGGGGGGTTAATGTTGTACCTCCCCAGTGAGCTGTGGGTATCGGCGTGGGTCCCCTGGGAAGCAGAACGGCAAGCTGCGTTTTTGCTGGGATGGCTGTCCTTGGTGACGTAGCCATGGCGACACTTGCCGTGACCTGGGCTGTCCCCGGCAGAATGCTGTGTCTTACACCAGGGCCGATGCCACAGGTCCCCGTGTCCCTTTATAATTCACGCCTCCCAGTTTCACTGATGGATTACTCCCAATAAATCACACTTTTAAACAATTTATAGGCTGGGGAGTTTGAAATCGCCCCTCTATTAGCTAGCTAGGCTGCGATGAATCAGTGTGCTCCACTTGACAGACCAAAGTATTCATCTTTGTCAATTTTCTTGAGGCTTCTTGTGCAGATACAGTGACAAAGGAGGACGTCCCTGGCCGTTTACAGAAGAGAAGGGATGTTACGTTTCGTACAAGCCACATATGACAGGCCCAGTCTGTCTCTACCAGAACAATCTG
The DNA here is from genome assembly GCA_019775895.2 of Stomatorhinus ivindoensis. NCBI lineage: Eukaryota > Metazoa > Chordata > Actinopteri > Osteoglossiformes > Mormyridae > Stomatorhinus > Stomatorhinus ivindoensis. The sequence goes on along the minus strand of JABFEB020000020.1, from coordinate 13,966,104 downwards.
AAACAACCTGCCTGCTAACAGAACTGAACATCAATCCGTTAATCCTGAGAGAGAGGAATTCTCTGTGACACCTCTCAACTCCCACAGAGGAATTATCACAGAGGAATTCTATGTGACACCTTGGGTACACCATGTCATGTTCAAATGATGTGATTTTATATTTTTGTTATAAATATTTGTTATTTTTTTCTGCATGGTGAGCTGTTGCTGTGGTTCAGCCGGTGGCACTGATGCCTCGCAACTCTCCTGTTGGGGGTTTGAGTCCCACTCTGCTGTTGGGGGTTTGAGTCCCACTCTGCTGTTGGGGGCTGATTGCTGTTGTCAGATGCCCCCTAATGGGAGTATGCCTAGTGATGACCTGCCTGTGCATAATAGACAGCCAGGTACTAGATATCTGTACATAATCAGCAGTCTTAGGCTACCGTTGCTGATAATAATAGTTTCCTGAATGGATATGACTGTAGATCAGTTTTGTTTTTATAAACAAACTGAATGTATCCATGTTTTTTCCTTAGCAAAAAGTAAAATACATAGACAAGCGTTTTTATTGGCTAAAGAATAATCAAAGCGACAACCGAAGGAAGTGCCCACCGCGCTTTTGACATCGTATTATTCAATTAAATAAAATGAATGCAATGTAAAAATTTCTGTCCCTGTTGTAAACTGCGCAATCTATTCCCTACAGAACCCAGTCTGAAGTGGTTTCTAGTATAAAGGGAGCCAAGCTTACCTGTCAGACCATTATGTATTGCAGCAAGGTGTTCAGTGGACAACCAAATCAATCCAGGCCCGGCGTGAACGTGAACAGGGCAATTCACAAGTGAGTTCCCCATTATGCTGACTCAAAGTCCGCAAGCCCCAAGCGATGCTCACCCCCTCTTTGCCCCCCCCCCCATACACTGCTCTCCACCCAAAAAAAAAAGATGGATGACGATGTTCAATATTGTCATAGGGTTGAGAGTCAGGTGAACAGCCTGATTCACTCCACTCTCCTTTGAAATCCATCCATCTAGATTTTAGGAACAAGCTAATTAATGAATGAGAACATTTGCCTCATTCTTGTGTGAACTTCGATGCTGGACACTCTGCTTGCCAGCGCTGAATATATTACAAGTATGTCAAATTTACATAATTCTTCCTTTGGGACGACCATGTGTCTTCAGAGCTGTTTCACGTAAAGCCTTGTATGCAAATAGGACATGCATAACTCTTCTCAGTACTCTGAGGCAAAGGGACACATACGATCGCTATTGTTTTTTGTTGTTCTGGAAACAAAGACGAGCCGTAGTTCCATGCAGCCTCATAGTGGCTCACCAGGTATTGCTGTTTTCTGTTTCCTCCCGGTTAGGGTTTGCCCCGCTCTCTGCATGGCACTTGCATGCTCTTCCTGTATCACGCAGGTGTCCTCTCAAAGACATACTACCAGAGCGTGCAGACTCGCCGACTCTCACGCATCTGCTGTGACATTCACGCTTTCAGACCCTCACGCTCACACAAGCAAATCTGACAGCAAATATATTATTCCTTCATAAACCCAAAATTAGCTACATCAAATATGCAGTGGTTGTTTGCAAACCCTACAGACTGTTTACAAGGTAATAAAGCTGTTACATAGATGTAAACGTGTGTGCAGACTAAAATTAACAATCTCACTCCAGCCAGCTAACCTAAGTTGGCATCCCTGCGTATGCTTGTGTGCCGGTGCCCTGCGATAGACTGGCATCCCGTCTAGCGTGCAGCCCAGCAAAAAAAATAGGTAGAGGGAGCAGGTGGAATTGGATGTCATCGGTCTAACCACCAAAGGCAGCGTGGGGGTATGTACATCGCAACGAGGGAGGAGGGCGGGCCTGTTGAAGAGCGAAGGGGGGGTGCAGAGGAGTTTGTGGCGGGCAGGTGGGCATGTGCAGTGCCGTGAAGCTGAAGTGAGACAGACCCCGCGGAGGTGGACTGCGGGGGGGGGGGGGGGGGGG
>JABFEB020000020.1:13944735-13957886 GCA_019775895.2 Stomatorhinus ivindoensis | reverse complement strand
TTACATGTATTCTCAGCAATAATACAGTGCTAAGGTCACATGTATTCTCAGCAGTAATGCAGTGCTAAGGTTACATGTATTCTCAGCAGGCCGGTGGATACAATAATACAGTCCTTAGTACACAAATCCAATTATTTCTGCCTGGGCTTTTCAGCTAGGAGTTGCAATCATCAGCATAAATGAGAAGTGTTTTGTAAATGCAGTTTACTTCAGTCCTTTTAATTCTCTGCCTCTACAACCAGCTAAATAATTTGCTAATTATAACTGTAGTGCTTTTCTGGTAAGCTGAGGGAGGAGGTCATTTAGGTTGCTTTTAACCAAACTACTTTTAAATCAAGCTAGTACTTGTACAGTGTACTTGAGGGTTCTTTTAATTTGATGTTATTTAGATGAGAGGGTGTGAGATTTACTAGACTAGACCTTTGAGGCATCACTGAGTCCTTGTTTGTGCTCTGAAGGCAACCCAGGTAGCTCTGCTCCAGTCCTGTTCACTTTGGCACACTAGAGCAATGTTTCTCAACCCGGTCCACAGGGACTCCCAGACAGTCCATGTTTTTGCTCCTATCGGGAGCTGGGAGGGAGCAAAGACGTGGACCATCTCGGGGTCTCCGAGGACCATGTTCAGAGACACTGCACCAGGGGGCTGGTGCCAGACTTACACACAGGCGTGAGGCGCACGGCAAGCAACACCTCGACCGAAAATAGAAACAGGTGTTTCCTGGGCTGAGTTTCTGTCTTCTCTGCAATTGCGATTTAGGGCTTCCCTGAGAACCTTTCACTGAGTCTTCTGAGGCTTCCCTTCACAACAGGCTGGCGACCAAACAAGGTCACGCACACTGAACAGTGGAGACTCACAGCATCCTTGCCATCCCCCCCGTGCCCCGCCGCCAGCTCTCCACCCCACTTAGGTTGGTTTCCAACTCCAATTTTTCATGATGTGCCTTTATGCAGTTTATTCAATGACACCTACATGTCCCGACTTTGAAATGACGAGAAGGCCTCACTGGTCTATGCAAATCACTTATCATATGGATGTAACAAAACACAGTCATGTGACCATATATTCCTTAAGAGCGTCTTAGAATGCTGCTCTTTGCAGAGACACCTGTAGTATGACTTGCAGTGAATTGTTTTGCACCTAATGAGGATTCTGAACCTGCACAAACCACATTATGCGTCCGAAAATGACAATTTATTTCAAAATAAAATCTTTCATTTGTTTTGTGGGTGAAGCTTAGCTGGCAATGGCTGGGAATGAAGTCTCTCATTCAGCCTCAATGGCTTTATTTCAAAATTCGTCAGACTTTGCTATCAAGAAAAACGTCAAATTCGAGGTGCAATAATATTATTGATTATAAATATCACTATCATCATCACCATCATAATGAGTAATAGGTTGTCATTTGAATGATCTGACATGATCTGAAAACTGACATCTGCTTGTTGACCTAATATTCCTGCTGAAAATGCCCGTGGTCTTTATCTCTGCCATCACTTTCAGGGTAGTCTGCTTCGGGCCCCGCTCTTCACCTCTTCATTTATATGCCATGTTAATGCAACTGGGTTTGCCTTTGTGGCGACGCTGATGACAAGCAAAGTAACCAAAGCCTAAAGTTAATGAGAAATAATCCAGATAATTCTGATCCACAGATTTTGCTGTTAGCATATATATGGATGAATAGATGGATGGTTGGATGCATGGTAACTAGATAGTTACTTTAACTTTTTGAATATATATATATATAATGCATCTCAAATATAAACATTTCATGTGATGAGTATGTTATGATTGTTTCAGTCTCCGTGATATTTGGTAAATAACAAACCTCCAGTGCAGCCAAACTAGGACTCACCTGACTTCCATTTTACCCATGGCAATACAATCCCAGGGAACTGAGATTAAAAAAAAATCAATTATAATTACTGTATACCTGCAGTGCACAGCGACAGGCTGTTCAGACAGCATCCTTAATGCCACACGGTATGTCGCGCAAAGAGTGTGAGAAGGAGCCTGAAATTCATAGAATATCATGTTTCTTGTATGAATTCTTGTCTTCTGGCATTTTTTTTATCTTCAGTTCCACGTTTGGCTGATGGACCTCGTTTATTTACAATATAAGTTATCTATCCATGTGACTTAGCTGGTTCGGCTGCTATCCGTGAGACCAGAGGGCCGGCGGGTCAGAACTCATGTCAGTAGAGTGATGTCACCATGGAGCCCTTAAGCAAGGCACTCGGCCCCAGGGTTCCTACAGGGACTGTCTGACTGTGTTTCCTCGTTTGTATGTTGCTTTGGGAAAAAGCAGCTTCCAATAAATAAAATGCAAATCAAATTCTTTATAATAGATGTTATTGTGCTACTCTCTGGGATGGGCTCAGGGTCCCCTGCAACCCTTAGGAAGAAAAATGGCAAGAGGGTGGATGTCTGGATGGATGGATGGATTATAAGGATGGATGGATGTTATTGTGTTAATAAAACACAATTAGTAAAACATATTTGAAATACAGCCTGCAATGAAAGACTGCATGTACAGATACCAGCTAGCTGAATGAATTTTAACATAGTAATATACCACTGTTGTATCTGTTCCACTGCAGAGTTTGAAACAGCTGTTGTTTGTAAGATGCTGTGGTTGTTCCTGATGTATTTGAATCAGTAATCATATTCATAATTTTCATTATAAAATCAACTACTGATGAATCACCCCTAAGGGAAAGGAAGCCTGTCATTTGTTAAAAAATCATCTTATAAGATGTTTAAAAAAATATTTAGCCTATTAACAGCCTTTGTTGTTGAACTATTGTTAATATAGAGCATTTACAATACATTTGTTTCTAACCAGACACGTTTGCCCAAACTGACACACTGCAGATTAGCACCTAGGATTCTAGGCCTTGCTGATTGGCCAAGCACGGTGATGTGGTTATTCTGTAAATCCTGTGATCTGAAACAACAAAACTACCTATAATGAACACAGGTCCTTAACCTGCCAAACTACGCACCACGCAACTCATTTTTAAGCACTCATAAGGTTAAACATTATTTCCATAGTGAATCGTGGGCCAAGGCCAAACTATTTGTCAAATATTTATGAAGTTAAGTATATTGCAATATTTTCTTGGTTAGTTTTAATATTTTTATCCGAATATAGGTTTTTGCAAGGTAGTTATACATCCTTTATTACAACAGGTGGCGCTTTAGTTGGTCGCCTTAATATAGTACATTTGACAAATGCAGTAATATATAAATCACCCAACAGGTGGCACTCTGCATATTTCAAACAAGAAGTAGTAGAAGGGGCAGTTTCGCACATTATCCATCTCTGGAGGTTTTTAAACAATGGTTTTTAATATTATATGGGTAACTAAACGTTAGTTGTGTTCAAAATCGTATAACTGTACATAATATGAAACTGAAATAACTCAAATTCTGCACATGTGCACGGAAATAAAACTTTGTTATATATTAGTTTAATCCCAGTGTCACGGCAAATGCGGTTATATCTATTTGTTCTTGTGCTGTAGCATCATCAATTTATTTATATGAATTTAATCAGGCAGTGGACTACATTACAAATTACCACATACAGTTGGGTAGCTGCAGATGAGAATCGATCAAAACGCGGGTCACATAATTCATACTTTTAAATAACAAAGGATAATAGTGAAATTGTTGCACTTTTTTATTTATGACAATGAGACAGAAGAATGTACAGCACAAAGCATGACTTTGGTAGCTGAAAATATCACAGTTTAAATCAACAGCCAAATAAGACAACACAGAATTGATTTAACTTCGTATATTTTATGGCTTGAAAATAAATCTTTAACTGCAGTATGTATAATTACTTATATTAAATTTACCAGAAATATGTAACGATTTAAAACACATATAATATATGAATATAGGTCTATTGTATGAATCTATTTAAGATGATATAAACAGACAATGAAAGAATGTAAGCATAATCTAGGACAAATCCGTATTTACTAATTTGTAGATAACAGAATAATTGTTATTAATAATGAAATTAAACAAAATATAACCCCAAATTAAATTATAACCTACGAACCAGATCTAACCAATTAAGGTGAATGAACCCCCAAGGAAATTATTCCCGTATGGTGTAGCCAATTATGACCAGAAAACGGACGAAACGCAGGCTACTTACAGCATCACCAAGCTTGTAAAAACATTTAAATCTATGAGACAACTTGCACATTAGACTATTATTTGGAGTCCAAAATCCACTAGATTTAACTAAGAATCGTGGTAACTCATAATCCAACATTGCATATTCAACCGGATCATTTTTCACAACTTATCCACGCCGTATACCGCCGTATATGCAACATGTTATGAATTATTAACACCCCACACATGTTCATAACTGCCTGTGTCATGCAATTCATCATGGACCAAACTCATCTTCATGTCAGACGTGGTTATCGATCGTGGGTAAATCCCCTCCAGTCGGATTGTGGCTCTGCTGTAAAGCCGGCCAGTAATCCGCTGTCAACCACTGACAGCACACCAGGGAAGGCGGCGCGCCGCATTTCGCTTTACGCATAGGCGGAAGGAAAAGTAGTCCCCGCGTATTGTTTGTGTTTCAGAGAACGATGTTAATTTTAACTAAAAAGTTGTCCGAGGCTTACACTACTATATCTATATTATTTTCACACAGAACACTCATATTTCAACGCTTCTATCCATGATCAACTGTTTTATACTTGCACGTGAAGTTCAAATTGATGCTTGAAATGTAGATTTCATCGTCTTATGTTAAAAAGAAATTTGCAAATATATTTATTTACTCAAGATATACCTTATGAAATTACTCTGCTCAAGAAGAATTCTGATTATCCAGATTCTGTAGTGAAATTACATTATGTTTTATTTGTCATTTGCACATGTAGGCTACATATGCTGATAGGTTGCTCCCCACCCAGTTGCTGCAGGAGGTTGCTCCTCACTGCCAAACTTGCTCTCACTTACATATGTATCACTCAAAGCAAGATGTGGTAGGCAAAAGGAGAATTTCCCGACAGAGATCAATAAAGTGCCATTACTATTCTATTAAAACATTTCAGTAGCACAGGGTGTCTGGCTGCTAACCAGCAAGCATCCATTTCACAAGAAAAGTAGTGAAACATTAAAACTAGTGTAAATAACTGTAATGTCACCAGTATTGTTTCTTCTGATTTTGTCCAGTCTCTCTCTCGCCCCCCTCCCCAATGAAATGGCACTTGGGGGAGGATCACCTATGTTGCCTGCAGGGCAAGCCAGCCCTGCTGATGGGACAAGTGGGTATGGACAAGTGGGTATGCATATAACATTTTTCACTCCTCTTAGACATACATACATGCAGGTCAGAAAGAATCTTGATGTCAGAGTGCAGGTTTAGCCATTTATCCAATGTCCCCTAAATCATTCTCGGTAGATTAAGGGCCAACAGCGGACAGATGACTGCTGACGACCGCTTTCAGACCAGCGACCTGATCACAGGCCTGACTCACTGAGCCATGCACTTCCTGGTAAATGTATCTGTAGGTAAAAATCATATTGTACAAATTGTACACACAAGCATACACATATTCAAAGCCAGTATAATATTTTAATTAAATGTATTATTTATTTTCGAAGTAGTAATGTAAAAGAGATGTGGTAGTATAGTAACAGGTAGTGATAATGCACCATTTTCTTCTGCTAAATAAAAGTAAACGAGAAGTGGACCTAAGATATGGGATCTCAATAATATATGGAATGCATGAGTTTGGCATGTGGGGAATCTAAATGAATTAGTCAGTGCACTTGTTCACATATGCATCAAACCAAATACATTTAACTAGGCCATCCATGCGCCATTGCAAACGGGATAAGAGCGGCGCGCTCCCCGTTCTCTCGCGCAGCCTGTCACTCACTCAGGGGTTAAAAGAGACACATCTCGCTCGGCGGAGGGATACAGCGCCGCGCGTCAACGTGATGTTAGGGTTTGCAAAGCAAAAATGTCCGCCTGAGGGAAACTCGCAAGTTACGAACGGGGAATATTCGGCTCAAATATCACTGGAAACACATCGACTCTAAAGCCTGTCAGCCGCCAGGAGGGGAAAAACATCGCTCCCGCTATTGTTTCCGATCGCCCTAGTTGGATTTTTAAACGAAAAAGGTAAAATATTGGACGTTAGGGAAAAGGGGGGCTGTCGGACTGGGTGAAAGAAGTTGGGATACAAAAAGGCTGGAGCCACCGCGCGTGAGGGGTCGGCGGCCGCTGCGCTCCTCACCTCCCGCCGCGCTCCCGTCAGCGCCAGTCTCTGGCCTTTTATTAATGACTTCCCTGCATCCGACGCATACGCAAAGTACCTCGTTCGCCTCGCATTTCGCTGTTTTATCTCGCCACGGCGATGGGGGGTTAATCTCCAAATGTTGGGGATGAGCTGAGTTCACTGGCCGCCTGGAGCCGGGAATGGGCGTTAAAGTCCGCCGTGGGGCGAGCCGCCCTCGCGGGGGGTGATTATTGCAGGTTTATTGTCGCTGTTGTTACAGTTATCGTTGTTATCATTGTTGCTGTCCACGCCGCACAAAAAGGTGACGGTGTCGCCGTATCGGGTGACAGCGGTCGGGCGGCGGTGTCCTTCTTGCACGCCGCTCTCCGGCGGTCCGCCTTTGCCGTCGCTTTTCTCGGGTCGGGATAAGCACCCGCCGTTCCCCGGACGTATTCCCGCACCGAGTCGCCTTTCGGGGAGCCTCTTTGCGTTTAAAGGATACAGAAAAGCGGACACCCGTCGGCGCCTCGGCTGGCGAGAGCTTCGCTCGTCCTGGTGTCCTCGCAGGATTTTTACGGATTCGGTATTTCGGGGTAACTTTTTAATTAATTTATTTGTTTGTTTCATTTGGTTAACGGTAATGCTTTTATCTTTTATATATTAGAGATGGCACTGTAGCAGTATTGGGTTGTTGGTGTCTCGTATTTTGTGGTCTGGAGTTTGTCTTTGGGAATACTGAATCGGACGTTTGCATTGCAGTACACTCCGGGTTTATGGGTTCGTTTGATGGAAAGGGTTTAAACATTCTGCTGGAAATGAAGAAATGTCCTTATTTTCTAGGTGTAGTTCAGGATCGCCGAGATGAACCCTCAGCAGCGGATTGCCGCTATCGGAACAGATAAGGAATTGAGTGATCTGCTGGATTTTAGCGCGGTAGGACATTGTTCAATACGTCACCTGCACTTCTTATTTCATGCCTGTTTGTTTCTTTGAAACTGGAGCAATTGAACAATGTAGAATCAAGTGACAAAGCTTGATTCTAGGTGCCAAAATGACCATGCCTGAACTTTGACGTACTGTCAGGATTTAGGGAGACTCTGGGTCAGGGAATGTACACACACTGAAGGAAATGTGTGTCCTTGGGCGCAGAAAATTCTGGAAAATTGTCTGATTTATTAGACGTAAATTAAGATGAATGAAATGCTTCAAATGAAACGCCGAGCGTTTACCAAGTTTGTATTGCAGCCTAGATTGTTTGAATTTGAATAAAAGGATCTTGACCGAATATGGAAGTCTAAATGCAGTCATTTCCCCCAATAGATGTTTTCTCCGCCTGTAAACAGTGGGAAAAATAGACCGACCACCCTGGGGAGCAGTCAGTTCAGCGCATCAGGTAAGAATCTCCCCGCTTTCCCTGGCGCTGGTAACTAATCCTAACCTTTTAAAACTTTATTTCTATGAAGTATCCCCTCGCCGCAAGGAATCCCACGTTTTCTGCTTCTCTCGCTTATTTGTTGCGCTTTAAAGTTAGCAGCTGGATTAAACGCCGAAGCTTTCGGCGAGATGGCTTGTTTTTGGTTTGCGGGAGAGCTGTTATGTAAATAACGGAGCGAATTAGGATATTTATCCGTTACACACACACACACACACACAGAGTTCATTTTTTTCCTCCCGCGATGTATCTGTGTACTTTAGACATCTGGTGAATGAAACCGTATAGCTCCCATCTGCTATTGACGTTGGAATGCCCGTAGTATCCATGCTGAAATAAGGGGCTTAGGTGACAAACGGACAGCGCTTTCGGTTGGTCCGCATTCCTTTGACGGGATCTGGCAGAGCCGCTCGTGCCACAGAGAGAGCCCCCTTTATATCGCGTTTCACGGCATTCGCAGCTTTGTGCGCCGTGTACCCTGATTTAATAGGGTCAGGGTTTAAAAATGTTTTTTTCCTTGCACACTCCTGATCAAAAGCCTGAAGAGTAATCTAGATTTTCCTCTCTCAAAGCGTAAAAATGTATTTGGGGTTGATAAATTGAAAGTGAAATTGATCGTGTACGGCAAAACCCACTGATGGCTCTGTGCAGTGTGTGGTCCGCTATTAGAATAAAACTGTCCTGTATCATAGCAGCTTTCGTTATTTTCCCCTAAATGTAGCGATGATCTTAACTTGCTGTTCTTTGTGTTAGGTCTGCTTTTTATTTGACATCTGTTTAATGAAATGTTCTGTGCCACGTGGCTGTCATATTAAGGGAAGTGAATGTTTTCCTCACCTATACAAACCTTCATTCTGCTCATAGTTTGTAAGCAGGTTTTCTACAGTTAATGTTTTTATTTTTTAAAGGTTAAAATATCGGGATTATGGCTAGTTAAATTTTATTTTTCTCAGTGTAGACTGTCTTGGAGGTGTGCATATACATGCTTAATTTTACTTAATACTGCCTTTTTGTCTGCTGATTGAGTGACTAAAAGGCCCATTTTAATAGCCCCTTTCTTCTCGAGACCCATCCTCTCTTAAGTATGCACGGTGTTGGATCTTAAACCAAAGCTGATAGATGGTTGTATAACCCCAGAACAAGATCAGACAATCAGACATTATACCTCTTGAATATGTGTTTTGTGTTTAGCAACAAAGCTGTGTTTGTCGTTATCTGTGGCCGCACAGACGCACGTTTCAGCGGCAAGCGGAGTCCCTCGACCGCCAAGTCTAAAGGGGGTCTTTGTAATCCGAGTCGTGCGATTGTTGTGGTTTGTTTTAGAGTGTGTATTTTCCAGTAAGCAGAGGAGCGGGGATGTGGGTGTGTGTGGTTTGAGATGCTGCCCATTTAGAGTCCAGTGGACCCCTTTGGTGGGTTCATATAGTCGCTGATGTTTTTGATATTACCTTTTTAAGCAGTTACTAATATTCTTATTCATTTTTAAAAATCATGCTGCTTTGACCTAAACACAAAATATCACTGTTAATAGGCTTTTAATCAGTTGGAAGCTTTCAGATTCAGTTTACAATGTTGGGGTTCAAATAAAGGCTTTATTTTTGAGCCGTCTCAACTGGAATTCTCCGGCAGCCAACTTGCACAAGAATAGTCATCTATGATCCAAGAAAATTTTGGCTTCTTTCTGTCTCGTGTTCCAGGTTTGGTAGGTCTGGATGTGGATGAACATGAGTGATCTATTTGCTGTAAGCATCTGCCATATTACATGCATGAAGCTAGTTAATTGGTCATTGAGACCACTAGCTGTTTGTTTAGAGAAGATGTTTTCTGCAGCTAGGCTGCCTACATTCAGCAAAATGGTAATGCTCTTCACTGGATTGTGGCAGTCATCTGCTATAATCTGCCTGGATAGGAAAAAACATCGGATCTGCTTTGCTCATTTCTTTCATCCTGATTTGCTAGGATATTTGGCCAAACCAACAGTTCAGCAGTTTTACCAATGACATGCACTTTAGCCATGTAGAACCAGGACAGGTGAGTAATGTCTGTCAGTAGGAACATTTATGTGTTTCTACTATTTAAATATCATAGTGTGTTTCCTTTAAAAGAGATCAAACGGGTGTGGGGAGGGTGTATGTATGATTTTTTTCATTTTAAAATGGGCTATTAGCTATATATACCTCACCATATACCCACACATGAAAGCCTCCTTACAGTATTTTTGATTTGGAGATTACATACTTATGATACATTTTAACTTGCTGAAATTTTTCAACTTCTGCTATCATTGTTTCGCACGGATGGAAAATACATCACATTGAAGTGTCACTGGAAGAAGGCCTGCTAGGCTTGTGTAAATAAACTGTTAATTTCATAAAGGCACATCTCTGACAGAATTAGCATTTCACACCTGGTGTCAGGAAATGCTTTCACAATTGCTAACAATTACAATTAAAATGTTCACCCAGTAAGCCTTGTTTTGGTAACATTAATAATTTAAAATGAAAGATATTGTTAAACAGTAGTACTTGAGTATTTAAACAGTTCCTGTTTTTGAAAACCCAGATTGTGTGCTGTGTATGTCTGTTTTTACAGTGCTGTGTTTCTGTGGTTTGTGTGTGCTTGCATGCTAGGCTTCTGGTTTTGTGTGTGTGTGAGTGTGTGTGTGTGTTTTCACTGCTATATATGATATGAATATAACAGTCTCCTCATTTCTGTCTGCCGACAGGTTAGATTTACTCCTCAGTTTTAGACCCATAGCCAGCTCTGTGTCTGCATAGTCTGTTTTGTGAGCTTGTGGGAGATGGAATTGGTCACACGTCCTGTTGTCTCTTTTTTGGGGGGGGATCTCGATGACCTACCTCTTGCACACCCATGGAAAAACAAACCAGCTTCACCGTAAACCCAGTACTTCCTGTGTTATAATGTTACTGCGACCAAGTATTTTTGGTGTTTTTTATTTATTGACTCATTCTATTGCTGCAGTAATCAATTTTGTCTGTTCCTGTATGTGGTTTTCTTCCTCTGTGTTGGCATTTCATGGGCTTCACTATAGATAAGAACTTCACAATATTTGCAGATTCCCATTCATATGTAGTATTGCCTGAAAGAGAAATGCTTTTGTGTAGCATTAAAGCTGTTGTGATTTGCTGAGGTTGTCAGCAATTGTCATTTAGGAACTTCAAAAATAATACCAGAGAAAAATTATTGAAAGTGATCTTTAAAATAAATAGTCGTTTGGTTAGTCTTCCACCCAGTGACACATCTCTGGGATCAACATGTCAGTTAAAATCTTGAGAATACATTTGGAGAATTTTATGAAAACTGTAATGCTAAAAACTAATGCATTTTAGTGTTATTTGATTGGTCCTCCGTAACAATCATTTTAATACAAAAGCTAAGTGAACTGAATGTTAAGTTATGAGTGAAACGTTTTTCAAAAATGTGGATGGTGGTAGTGAATCTTGTTTTTAATGGTCTTTTTCGAATTTAGATAGTTTTAAATAGTTTGTCAGAAAATATTTGCATGTGTCTAAATAAAATGTATCCCAGGGGTTATTGCAAGCTCTCTAAATAGGCCTACGTTGCATTTATGAAGCATTTTGAATTGGAAGTTGTACAAGTTGCTTTCAGGATAAAATTTAAATAATTTTGATTAAACTAAATTCTGGAGACAGTCACTCTTTATGAAAGTTCTGTGTTCAGAAATGCTCCATTCGTTCTTCAGTAAGATGTTTTCCCAGTCCTCAGTATTGTAGGGGGATTTGTTGATTTTTATATTGGAACTGGCTCAAGTTCCTGTGCCTGTCCCTTTTATAATGTCAAAACTTTAAAATCTATCATTATTACATAATCCTACAGCAAAATCATTGTTGGCAGCCCTCATGTCACTCCCTAGAAATATTGACTTACAGCTCAATTTGTACCCTAGAGCAATTTGAGATCATATCTGCAGTAATACAGATGTTTTGAGATTCTTGAAAGCTAGAAATCTGAGGAGAAAGTCCCATTCTAATGGTATGATGTAATCTTGTCATGTCCTAATAACTGAGAAATGGGGCAGGGTGCTATAGCTCTGGTCATGTGACAGGAAATGTCACTTAATTGACTTGGGTGATGAACTCAGGACTGAGTTTTCAGTCTGAGTGTTTAGGTGTTGGACTTCGCTCTGCATGCTGTGATATAGGAATAATAAATAAATGAAATATATATATTTTTTAATTGCCGATAAATATTGTAATATTTATAGAGAGAAAAAAGTTTTGAACATGTACCCAAAATAAACTATAACCAAACAGACCTTATCTACCAGTGGAGTCTGTGAAAATAATTGGTTTTACTGCAGGTTGTGCCAACACACAAAGCAGTGCTGACAAATCACTTGCTTTTGCCTGATTGTCTTCTCTGTGGAATCCAGAATGTTTCCATACAGTGGAAGACAAATGTCTTTCAGTGGCCGTTTGTTGTTCACTTTTCTTCTCCTCACTTATTGTTAAATTTCTTGCAAATCCACCACACTGTCTGAGTGAGGCATATGTAAAAAGAGTAGTGGTAAATAAAAAAATTAAAAAAAAACCAAAAGATGTATAGTAGGTATTGTTGAAAAGGAACCATCATAAAAATCGCAAAGCTTGCTAAGTTTTGTTTCCTACGACAGACTAAAAATATTTGAGTTAGTTATTGATCTCTATTCAGTAAATCTTATTGTGCGGACCCCCACCCACTTGAACAATTTTATTGGCACGATTTTTAAAATACTGGAAGTATATTGCAAAATAACCTTGCTTTTGAAAATACCATGGTATAATGTTCAGACAGTATGATGATATGAAAAGTTAGACACTGCCCAAGCCTAATCCCAAACTAGCGATGTGACAATTTCATGTCCATAACATGCAATGTTGATATTAATATTGCACATCGCCCAGCCCTTCTTTGCCCTCCTATAAGGAAATAGTCTGCACACAAAGCCATGTGAACATCGATGTAGGTTTGAGTGCAGAACCAGGTATTGGGCTTCATAGGGCCTTGTCTGTCTTTAGCCCCGATGAATTCCAGCACAGCACATATCTGCAAAGAAAGTTTGCATCCATTACCATGTTCATGCATAATAAATATATATGAACTATTTTTCATATTTAGAATCAAATGTTTTGTGCTTGCTTATATTGTGCCATATGTGATAATGTTAAAGAACCCATAATAATTTCTATGAGTAGTTTCTGGTGATAAAACTGTACTTGAGCTAAATGCGTTCCAGGTATCATACTATAAAGAGTTTAAAGAGAGAAATCTTGCTGTGCTCTGTCTTCTGTGTAAGTGTGCCATAATTATTTGAAATGGCTGCCCTCAAACCAAAGTGTCAGACTTTTTTTTTCGGTTGAGGTGGGGGGGGGGGGGGGGGGGGGGGGGGGGGGGGGGGGGGGGGGGGGGGGGGGGGGGGGGGGGGGGTGGGGGG
>JABFEB020000020.1:13876580-13890211 GCA_019775895.2 Stomatorhinus ivindoensis | reverse complement strand
AATTAAATAAATATGGCGTCCCTACTTCGCGGAAATTCAGTTATCGCGGTCGGCCTTGGAACCTATCTCCCGCGATAGGTGAGGGATTACTGTAATAGGTATTACAGCGCTATAGTCTCAAAACTGTTTTTTGTTCATCCGAGTGACGCAAAATGGATCTGATTTTGCCATTATTCCCCCAAATGAACCAACTCCTTTTAACTGCTCGTCTCCTTGCCATCCCAGGTTGGGGGGCATCGCGGGGAGCCTGCAGTTCTGGGCAGTACCCATGGCACACTGCCAGGCACGGCGCCCGCCGCTGACGTCTCCCACCAGGCCGATGGCTTCAGAGGTCAGTCGACTGGTGTCCGACCTCCAGAATAAGACGGGGAAAATGTAGCTACCCAACACAATCTGTAGAACACATGGTGCGCCTTCCTTTACAAGTGAAATCAGCTTGTTTTTGTAGCTTAATTAGCACCGAATGCAGACATGCGCTATGTACGGCTTGCAGTGTTTCCTGTTTGCTCCCCTTTGATCTGCTGCTCTGTCTTACACTTGTGCCCCAGGAGCCAACCAAGGTGCCACTAGCCTGAAGCTCAAGATGGAAAGCCAAGAGAAGGAAGACCAAGACCACCAATCTTCCGACGATCTCAAGTCTGATGACGAGAGCGAAAAGCGGGACGTCAAGATTCCGCGGGGCGGCACCCGGACGAGGTGAGGTCGCCTGTCAGCTGCCGGTGAAGGCCGACTCTGCTGATGCCCAGAGAACCCAGTGGTGGAGCTTTGGTTTTGGAAATGCCATTAGTGACAGTCTGCCGGCACCTGGATCGATTCATTATGACAGGCACCAGCAAATCTGGTGACAGGAAACCGCATGCGTGACCGGCAGCTCACCATGTTTAGTGCTCACTGTGCCTCAGGAGTTGCTGGTTGGACATTTGTGAAGCCAGAGATTTGCTTCCCCCGCCCCCCACAGCAGCATCAATGAGGATGAGGACCTGAACCCCGAGCAGAAGGCGGAACGCGAGCGGGAACGTAGGATGGCCAACAACGCGCGGGAGCGTCTGCGCGTCCGCGACATCAACGAGGCCTTCAAGGAGCTGGGCCGCATGTGCCAGCTGCACCTGAAAAGCGAGAAGCCACAGACCAAGCTGCTGATCCTGCACCAGGCCGTGGCCGTCATCCTCAGCCTGGAGCAGCAGGTTCGAGGTCAGTGTGGGGCAAGAGCAACCTGTAGGGGGTGCCTGTGCAGGGGGGGGGGGATTGAGCTCATCTCAGTAGGTTTGTGTGGGGCCCACAGAACGCAACCTGAACCCCAAAGCCGCCTGCCTGAAGCGGAGAGAGGAGGAGAAGGTGTCGGCCGCCTCTGTCGTCTCCACAGACCCCCAGCAGGTCCAAAGCGTGGCCCACCCCGGCCTGGCTGAAGGTGTCAATCCCATGGGTCACCTCTGAGCAACCAGGTACCTGCAGCCATCCCTGACCAAACAGAAGACCTGAATGTGTGTTTTTACCTGCAGAGTGTAAAGATAATGTCAGATTAGCGTTGCAGCATGGAAGAGACCCTGTGAAGGTTTTCCTGGCTCAGCCTGCGTGCTGCTTGCTGATTGTCACACATTCTTCCTCCCGCCCGCAGATCAAAACGACGGGATCGCTTACGTGTAACGGAGAGATGGTCACCTGGCATCTCAAGGACCTGACGTCTCAAGGACAGGCGGGATTCACAATTTGTGATGCAAATTCGAAAAGATGAACCACTTGAAGAGAAAAATCTGGGAAAACAAAGCGATCCTGCGATTGGGGGAGGGGGGTGGGAATAATGAAATCAAATAAAATCAACCCCAGCGAGTGAACGGCTCATCGCGAAGACATCCAGTGCCGGCCGGCGACTTTCAGCCTGTGAGTGAGAACCACAGTGGCATCGCGGTGCCAGCAGGTGGCGCGGCGTGGCGCACCCCAACAATCGGAGGCTGTGGCGGGCGTCTCCATGCCACATGTGGACGTTGACATGTGCCTAAGCTGACAAATGCATTGTATCCACAATTGCTTTGCTTTTCCGTTTTTATTTTTTTATTATTATTTATTATGTTACTGAGCTATAACTAAGTCTATCTAAAGGGAAAGTGATACAATTTCTTTTTGTAAAGCTTATGTTGGATCAGCAGAGTTGCCGTTTGCCCTCTCGCGGCCGGCCTGGCATAGCTGAGGATAGTCATAAAAAATCACTGTTTGTTGTTGAGTACCGAGCTCAGCTCAGAATCGCAAGACTGCAACTAAAGATTCCAGGCATCCCAGTGACACGAGCTGTCCACGTTTAACCCGTCGCACACGGGACAGCGAGCTGAGCCGGCCAGCCTGCCTGCTCATTCACCTGTCTGGTTAGGATTGATGATCCTCAGGCTTTAGCGATAGCAGGAGTAGACGAGCAGCCCTGCCCTGTGGGGGGGTGGGTGGGGGCGGCGGGCGGCGAAAGAGGAACTGCCCCTCGCAGCTTTCCTGGTATATTAACCCCTCAACTGACCAGTTTCCCATCTGTGTGCTGTTCACACGCGGAGGACAAAACCTTGTTAACCAGTTGGCATTCCCTGTGTACATGATAGTGTCTTAAGTGGGGGGGGCACTTTTGGACACTTTCATTCCTTTGCCAGATAGTGTTCAGTGTAAAAGAATCGTCACCCGTTGGTCTCCGGGTGTCTAGGCGGCCTCAGCAATCCTGCGTTCAGGCTTTGGACTCCTGCAGTGGCCTTCCGTGGCCATTTCCATACATCTGTGGGATGACTGGTAACGTGTAAACGATGACTATAATGTCATATGGCCAGAATTAGTGTTTTTTTTCCTTCTGTCTTAAAAAATTGAAAAAAAAATCTGAAAATGTATGAAAGTATGTTACTCAAAGTAATCACAAGTTAATTGCTTTATTTGTAATTGTATACAAATCATTTCACTAGGCTTCATAGTTAAGCTTGTAACGTCGAGTGTGAGTTAGTGGAAAGTAATTCTAAGTTATTTAGAATGGCTTTTGTTTCTTGTTTCTTGCGAGTGGCAGAGGAGCAGCTGCGGTTATCGGCGAGTGCGAAGGCTAACAGGTCTGTGACGGGTCGACCATCCACAGGTCTCTTGGGCAGGTAGTGAGTGGCTCTGTGCGATGGCCACAGACCAGGCCATGTCTCTGTTCTTTATTTCTTTGTCTCATTCTGTAAATCTCTCATTTTTGCTAATTTCATAACATTGTTTTGTATTTTCAATGGCCATTTTGTGTTGTTGACTCTAAAGACAAGGCTGCAGCTTCCTGACCTACAATTGGTTACATTCAAAATGGGGAAAAAAAACCCCACCTGAGATAATTGTCGATGTGAAGATGTCTGCCTTGTCGTCTTTCAGTGTTTGAGGGCACCACCGTTGCTGGGGAGTGTGAGCGGCCGTCTTACTGCCTGTCCCATCTTTTTCTTTACTCCCTTCTCTGTTACTTTGCGCCTCCTTCGGCTTCCTTAGACTTGGCCTATGCCCAATTACGTTCCTTCTTAAAATACTGAAAAATATGAAATAAACATTTGGCTTATTTTTCACTGTAGTTAGTCTTTTATACGATAATCTTGTAAGAAAGTTTATTGAATTCTAAATATTACTCTTTCTAGATTTTTGAAATCAAAAAAACTTTTCAGTAAAAAGTTTCTTACTTTATTTTACTATATTAGGTAGTAAAAATTAGGGTTATTTACCATAACCTATCAATTTCTATTAGAAATGTACAAACAGCATCTTAAGAGCAGAGTAGGGTTGTAGCACGCAGTCTAGTGTGGGGTCGTGTATGAGCTCAGTGTTCCAGAAGCTGTGCTCCCTCTTCTCGGTCTTCATTGTTGGTTGATTCAAGATTTGTACCTGTGTCAAAATTCAAGGTATTGTTGATGCACATCCTAAACCAGCAACAAGTAAGAAGAAAAAATTTAAAAAAGGAAAGAAAAAAAAATTTGTCTCTGTAACAGGAAACACAATATGTACATAACATTAATGTAGCAATAAATGTGCCATCATTTTCTAAAGAGCTCCCCTGTGCGTTTATTTCTCTCCCTGACTATTCAAAGTGTTTTAAAATGATGTTTCTCAAATTGGCCCCCGGGGACCTTCAGACAGTCCTCAATCTTGTTCAGGCTGGGAGGGAGCAAAAACGTGGACTGTCTGGGGGTCCCTGAGGACCGGATTCAGAAACTTTTAAGATACACCACTGCGTCTATGTAAGTAATAACCTACTATTTTTTGTGTAGCACCTTCTTGTTTCGAGTACAAGATACCAGCTCTGTGATTTTTGTATACATTTTTTTTTATTTCGTGTGTCCAGGTCGATTTGTGTTGGGTTAGGGGCGAAATTAGCAACCCACCCATCTGGTCAAATGAGAACTTTGCAACACACCGTCCTACACTGACTTCACATCGAACATAATGGTACTTCCTTACATGAAATAAATTAGTTCAATGTTCCATGTGTTGATGATAGGAATCTGGCAGGTGTTCATGCAATAGACGGATCCTTAATCAGGGAATGACACGGATCATTGTGCGTGGCATGAGAGTGAAGGACACAGACTTTCTTAGCAATGAAACGTGCACATCACTTGATATTTGGAAAATGCAGTGCAGTAACAAGGAGAATTTCTGCTATGGTGCTGCTGTGGTTGTGTGTCTGTCATCAACTGCCAGGCTGCCAGTAGTATTTATGGGTGGATGTCAAAGCCATGGGCAGGTCTTACTTTGTGACACAACAGTACGACTGACTTTTTATTGCCATATGTAGTGCCTAAATTAAGGAACCTTCTCAGGGACCAGTCATACTACAAAGCGGAAGGCTGTGTCTGGTACACACACACAAGGGGTGGGTCAATGTTATGATGCCTAGATATGTTTCTCCAAGCAGTTAATTTTATATTTTTGTATAAAAATGGCTCAAAGGCATCCTGCGTCACTTTCTTGACCACTATAGTGATTTTTATAGTATTAAAATGGCAAAATGTCATTTGGTAAAGCAGCCCTCAGTAAATGAAGACAATTGTTTGTAAAATAAATAATTAAAAAATCATGAACTATTCTCTGGCATTTTTTAAAGTCTCCTGGTAAGCATTTTACGTTAAGATAAACAGGCAACGCCTTTAAATTCCTAACTGAATATCTAAAATACTTTGTTCCACAGAGACATTTTCATGAACGTCACTCAGGAAAAGAAAGATAAGAGGCAATTCTGAACGACAGGGACATGATTTTAGTCAGAGTGCTAACAAGAACCCAAGTTGAAGCTAAGTACAATTTTAACCCTAAATTTAGGAGAATTTCACCTTTTCCATGTGTGGGTCCATTTGTCACAGATTTGGCATATTTTTATTCAGCATTACACCCAGTTAGGATTATGTGCAGTAGTACAGTGTGGTTGCAGTATGTTGTAGATTTGAAAGTCTAAAATGTCACTGACCCAGATATGGCCAAGAAGCAGAAACCTGTAAAACCCTGTGGCTGCCACAGCATTCAGGAATCTCACACCAGTTTGTTACTAATCACATGACTCCCTAAGCCAGTGTTTCCCAGTTTGGCCCTTGGGGGACACCCACAGTCCGCATTTTTGCTCCCTCCCAGCTCCCCCCGAGGACCAGATTGGGAAACACTATCCTAAATCTTTCCAGAAATGCAAATTAGAGGATGGCTCCATTTCAATAATAAGGTTTTATGCTGTACGTGTGTTTCAAGAATTAGGATGCATCCAGGAGCACCTCCATCTTGTATGGAGAGCAGCTAAAGTTATAACTGATAGTATGAAATGTATTATCAGTAAACATGACAGTGCCACATATCTCAGATCAATATTCCATCACATAGTTCAAGGTTCTAGATGACTGGTTTATTTTGTTACAAAAACTTAATTCTTATCAGTTCTGTTTACCAATTTGCCTTGTCCATTTTTAAACACATTTCTAACATCTTTACAGCATTTCCTTCCACCAACTACCTTTCAAAAACAAGCACCAGTTCACAGTGTGCAGTGTGAGGGAACATGTCCACTGGAATGGCCAGAACTGGCCTGAAGGGCTGTCCCTCCAGTGGACAGCACAACTCCTTGAAGTTCCTCATGCCTTCCCCTTCAGGTTTACAGGAGATGTAGATGAGCTTGCGGATGGCAGGGTTGCTCCGGAGAGCCCGTATCACACGGTAGTGTACGCCAGCACGGGATGGATTTACAACTGTGATGATGGACGACTCAGTCCCTAGTGATGGGATCAGTTTGGGGAGAAGCACTTCTGCCTTCCCCTCCAGGAAGTCACAGTTCAGCTTGCCGTTCAGGGAAGCGTTGTGCTTCGCATCCTTGACAGCTTGCTCAATTACCTCAATGCCAATTACTCTTTTGACTTTGGATGCCAAAGAGATGCCAATGGCTCCGGTGCCACAACAAACATCCAGTAAGGTGTCTCCCACAGAAGAAAGACACATCTCTCTCACTGTGTGGTACAGAACCTCTGAGGCCTTTGTGTTCACCTGAAAGAAGGCGTCGGCAGAGATTCGGAATCGGCATCCGAGCACCTCCTCGTAGATGTGCGGGCTACCATGCAAGAGCTGATAGGGGGAGACCTCGTTACTGCACCGTGTCATCGATGATTCTTGGAAATACAGAGCGTCGAGTTTGCAGTCTCCTCCAGGTCCATAAATGAAATAATCAACTAAACATGCTTTATGAGCATAGATCTCCTCTGGAGTTAAACTCTGAGGATGGAAGAAGACTATTGCCATGGTTTCACCTGCTGAATTAGTCCTCACTGTAATCTCTCGCCAGTGGCCTCCTTCGTGAAAGAGCAGACAGGGGTCTAGTGGGGAGGTACGAATGAAGTCTTCATAATGTCTTGCAACCATCTTGTGTTTTGCTGGTGTGTTGAGCAGGTGATTGTCATTAATACAGACAATGTTCTTACGCTTACCGGAACCAAGATAAAATCCGACTGTTTTTGGATTGCCATCCACACCCTTATTGACTGAAAATGTTGACTTATTGCGGTATCCATATATCACAGGTGAATGCTTTATCGGCAAAAGAGGAAAACTCAGATTATCGTTGTTTAAAGGCAGTGAGACCTCGGGCACTGCTGCCTTCACAAGATCTGACAGTTCCTGAAGGATCTTCTTTTGCTTCATTTGTTTCAGACGGAGCTGCTCGTCATAACTCAGCCGCCACAGGGGAGTAACGACATCCGCTAATCTTTCTTCCCAAGAGGAAGATGGGGAGTTTCCATGTGTATATTTTTTCCTTTTTTTCTTTGGCAGAGTTTTTAGTGTGTTCTCAATAGCAGTATTAGTCGACTCATTCGTAGCAACGGTGCACAGATTACTACGCAGTAGTACACGTGAAATTAAATATTTACCATTTGGAAATATTTGCATTGTTGCAAACAAGATAAATGATAGATCTACTTTTATTCTATCGCTTAAATATTTTACCGTTTTAATTGCCAAATTAAGTGTCGCTTCGAAATCATAATCACATGGTATAAAGAAATAACGTAAAGTCAGTAATCTGCACACTACCTTGTTCTCCCGTTTGCACTGGAAGGGCGGCGGCGCTTTATTGCGTCATCATTAAGAGCCTCAGGAAGCGCGAGCCATTCCATCGGAGGCGGGGCTGCTTTTGCCGACTTTCAGATCCGTTTCCACTGTTTTTAAAAAGCTTGGAAAACATTTAGCGAATTACTGACACCCAATGCGCTATCATGCGCTCGCTACGAACCTCTAGCGGCTGGTTATGCGAGTTAGGAATAAGAAAACCCAGCGTTGTCGCTGACTTAAATAGAAGTCAAAAGCGGCCCACAGTATGAATGGCTAGTCCCACCTGAAAGTACGAATGCGTATGCTGTCTTGGCTACTTTTAAATTAAAGTTAAAAGCCAACCATGGATAAATGCACGGATGGATAGATCAGGGTTGCCAAGTTCGGTCAGCTGGCTGGCGGGAGATTTTCCACACGCATTTATATGCATGTGACAATTTAATTAATTATAATTGGTCTGTAGGGATTGCAGTCTACCCCAACGTAGCTAATTTTATTATTTTAATGGAATAATATAGGTTTGCCTTAAGATTGCTTGGGTGAATGTGAGTCTGAAAGCGTGAGTGTGACGCCAGATGCGTGAAAGTTGGCAACCCTGGGATGGCTAGATGGAATGTATGTAACAGACCCATAACTACACAGGCTACATACTAAGCAAGCTACATGCAAATCGCTGATTTGTTTTCAAAACTATACTCGTGAAAGTGCAGGAATGAATTGGATTCGAACCCTGAATTCAGTAGCTGCTTGAAGTCTTACACGGGGTAATGTTTCATGGTCACTGTCTGTCATGTAAAATAAAGTTCTATGCCGTGACTCGATCGCGATGAAAAAAACACAACTATATATCAGCAAAGTAATCAGTATTACTTTTTTATAATTGAAATAGATTCCCCCCAGCAGGTGGCAGTGGTAATTCCTGAGCGCTGCTTAATACTTACACATGAGCACACTGATGAGGCATGATGGCTGGCTTTGCAGATCTTGTTGTAGCTACACAGTTTTACTTGCACTGCACTCATTGCAGCAAAAATGTATTTCTTTGCCTGACTTGGCAGAGGGCAGTGATGCAAGGTGAATGACAAGAGCAGTTCTGGATTTCCATGGCAGATATGCCCTCAAGAAGGAAAATCTGTTTGGCCTTGACACAGATAATGCATCTGTTATGACACGGGTGACAGTGGTATGTATGAAATCCTAAGAGAGGATTGTGGCTTAAACAATCTAGTTCTTGAATTATGTGTGGCACTGCCAACATTTAGCAGTGGGTTCTGCCTGCAAAGATACAATTCAACATGTACCTACAGCTGGATCTCTATCTTTCAGAAGCATAGAGAGGCACCCAAGGCTTTCTGAAACAATGAAATGTAGGGAGATGTTCTGCAGTTCATGTACAGTGAACCCCACATCTCAAAGTTCATATTAGTGAGATGTAGTGTTCCTTAGACGGGGAGAACCTCTCTCAAGCTGCTTGACAATTTAATTAATCTAACAAGATCAGTCTGCAGCAGGATGATAAACCCAGTGGCTAAAATTGATGTGCTCAAAGAGCCTGTTGGTGGACACATCAGCTCAAAGCCAGAACTTGTCTTCATGTTTGACACTAAAGCAGCAATGCTGAGCTTCTCCCCTGAGGAGGAGAGTGAAGTATGATGGAGACATGCCAGAAGCAGTGAATGGCAGCATGGAAATACTTCAGCATGTCTTTGGTCAGCACACAAGAGATATTGAAATACAACTAGAGTCTTGCAGAAATTTTTTAACTTACCACACTTATGAGACACTCCTGCTACGAAACTGTCAGAAAAAAAAGAGTACCAATTTGTGCCTTTGCTTGTCGCTGAGTCTGCACCCTCATGGGCAAATATACCTTTCAAGATACAGAAATGAACTATGAGGAACAGTTTTGCACCTTTGGGGGTACATTCATGGTGTTTGTACCTTGGGGATGTTCATTCCATTCATGTACCTTAAATCAGCCTGAAAGGTACCTACAGCTAAGGGTACATCCCCAGTGACAAGTAAAGGTACAAATTGGTACTTTTGTTCTGACAGTATATGCTAACAAAATTATTCAACAGAGGAGAATGATCCCTCACTTGGAATTGGAGGGAAATACCGCCACTGTGGTATTGTAGCGTGAGGGAAGGCGGCCCCTGAATGTGCTCAGCTTAAACCCACTGACTGCTGCTGTAGTCTCTTAGCTATCTTTGCCACATTCAAATACTAGAGAGAATTTCCAGTCAGATGTGTTTGGTGTAAGTCAAATTATGGAAGTAAATGTCCATAGAGACTCTCAGGTTTGAAGCCGGCATTTAAGGCATATCCCTCAATCCTAAGCCAGCCACTGCACCCAAAGCCATGATTCCAGAAAGGACGCAATCATGTTACAGATCTTGAGGAAGATGATGATTTCTCTGAGCAAGAACTTTAGAACATACAGGCTCATACACACTGGCTTTAGGCTCATACACACTGCTCATTAATATTGAGTGATGTTCATACAGTACACCTTGTAAATAAGCCACCCAAATAGTTTGACTTTCTCTTCCTCTATCTCTGAAATTTATGTGGTACATTAGTAAATAGTTTTACTATTTTGTAAATAAACGACTACTGTTAGTTTTAGTGATAAGTCGAGAAATAGTGATTTGTATCTTTTATGAGCTATGCAAGATACGGTACACATTAAACTCTAAGAATAGGCTGAAAATGAATTACACGTATACACTGTAAGACTATACTGATATTTAAGGAGCGTTAACTGAGATAACATTACATATGACTACACTGCACTACACTGATCTTGACCACACAAAAATCCTTCTAAAAATAAGAGACGCATTGATATATCCTAAAATACTCTCTCTTCAATGTTATATGATTTTTATATTTTATATTATTTATGTATTATTAAAATTGTAAATATTAATACAAAAAACACACGTTATGCAAATTCGCCTGTGACGACATGTAGCGGTTTTTTGAGTATGAGTTTGTTGCTTTGCGTTGAGAGGTGCCGGCTGCAGTGAGCGAGGCGGTTCCCTTAAATCACTCTGAATTTGCAACCCTATTAACACTTTGTTCTGTCATATTAGCGCGGTTTATAATAAAATCTATGGATGTTTTTATTTGATTTTGTGCCCATAAAAATCCATGTATCATCCCTAATTTTAAGCGTAGATCAGTCACTTTCAGATCAAAGTACAAATGTGTAACCTATGCACACTTTAAATAACCAATCGTATTTGTACGTTAAA
This sequence comes from Stomatorhinus ivindoensis, assembly GCA_019775895.2. NCBI lineage: Eukaryota > Metazoa > Chordata > Actinopteri > Osteoglossiformes > Mormyridae > Stomatorhinus > Stomatorhinus ivindoensis. The sequence goes on along the minus strand of JABFEB020000020.1, from coordinate 13,879,400 downwards.
AGTCAGCAAAATTCATTCAGTTCGTCACGGTTTATTATTAATCGCCGTCTGATAAATGGGTATTTGCTGTGCTTTTATACCCCGCATAATCGGATATTAAGTGATGCGTTATACAATGCTGGTAACAGACCTAGTCATATGCGGTATAACGTTCCCATGAAGATAACAAAGCCTTATAGTTTAATTTTATTTCAATTTCTAGAATAACTTGTCGTTTTGAGGAGGTTACTTAAACAGTACATTTACTCTGCTTTCAGATATTCCTTATCTATCTATCTATCTATCTATCATCTATCTATCAACATTTGATTTTATTTCATGCTATAGCGTACTTTTGTATTTATATATGTGTATTTTTTACTATGATGTTTCCTGTATTTTACAGTTTAATACAGTACATTTATTACGAGCTGTTCCCTGTAACAGTTTCAGGGAATTTTACAAATTTCTTTGTGTATTTGTTGGGATATGAACAAAATGATCATGAATCCTTTTTGTTTTCCATAACTTCAATTTTTATTTTAAAAAGGGGCATTGATAGATAGCCCTATTACAATGCAGCATTATATCAGTTTTAAAGCATATTTGTTCTGAAAGTTTGAGCATGTCCATGATGTTTTTCCAGTGTAAGCTCCTTAATGCTGGCTTTAATGTTTCTTTGTACAGCTATATTGCCAGCATATTAGTGGAGATAACTGGCCTAAACCGCAGCTTTCCTTACGCGGCTCTTCATTTTTCCCCATGAGATATGAAACCTGTTTATTATTCAGAAAAAAACCCAGAGCAAGTTACCATGGTTTCGTTTGCTTTCCAGTTCTCCCCCTCAGCACATAACTCTTGTGACTTCATAGGAGTGAAAATGTGCACACACTTCGTATATGCTATGGGCATCGTCATCACGTGGAGTTGCATGCACCCAGCCCCCCAAGCCCACTAATAGATGTTGCTGTGAGAAAATACATCAGTGTACAAAGTTTGAGCTGAATATCCTCACTGTAGATGTTTCTATTGCTGCATAACACATATTGCATTGAACAAACACACCATTATGAAGGGCCTTAGGGTAACAAATTTGTTCTACATTGCAAAAATGGCTGCCATTTGGGAGGAAAATTTAGGAGACCCGCCACTGCGAGTAACCACACTGCCCCTAGAGGTAGAATTGTGCACATATTTTTAGTGCATTACTCGCATGAAAAATGTGTTCATTTAACGGTATTTGTAACATGACAAACATTTATACTCTTTAAATGGCGATGAAATCCACAGGCATTTATAACTATTCGTTATATGATTTTGAATTGACTAAAATCTCATTTGCTGTTATGTAATCAACTTTTGTTGTAATACACTAAAGGGCCAAACCGATTCTTGATATTTGTTTATTGGAACGACATTGCTACTGCATTTATAAAATTTGTTATTTATAATTAAGATGTGAAGTGAGCATTGACCAGAATCATATCGTTCCCTTACAGCAGGGGTGCCCAACTCCAGTCCTGGGGGCCAGAGCGCTGTGTAGCTTAGTTCTTTCTCTGTTTTACCATAAATGATTCAGCGCAAGAGCTGTGTGGTATTAGCACAAGGTGTGTTAAATGAGGGGAAACCCAAAAATGTGCAGGGCTCTGGTTCCCCAGGACTGGAGTTGGCCCCCCCTGCCTTACAGTCTTGTTAGTTTGTCATTAAGGGACGCTGTTGCTACATGTTATCTGTGGTGCTGCAAAAAATAATTTGAACGTATGAAGACAATAAATACTGGGGCTGTTTCACTTTGTTAGCATTTATGAATGCGGCCCTGTGGTAATGGTGCCGTTGATGGAGCTCTTTGGCGCTAGGTGGTGCTGTCTGTTCAAGGGTTTCTAAACTTGGAAGCGTAGTCACGTGGGGTTGTCATTGTCCCTGAGAGCGGCGGAGCTGTTCGGTATCACACGTTTTATTCTGTATTGTTCAGTCTACTAAAATGTGATAGATCGTTGCTTTGGGATTTGTCATTTTAATTTTTGCTTGCAGTTTTATGTGCAGACATCACAGGTGTCAAGTCTCACGTATTACGTGAGACTCGTGGTTTTTTTTGTCCCTAACTCAGATCTAAATCTCATGTAAGAGATGTAAAAATGACCTGCTGCGAGTTGCTTAACTGGGTATACATAAAAAATATGCCATCCTCTTTAGCCTCCCTGTATTTATTACAAGGTTATAAATGATTGAACATCGCCTACGGTCCGCCCTCAATGTGAGATAGTGTGATGATGCAGTATATAGAGCACGAAAATGTGATTAAGTGTCTTAATGAGTGCCCTTTTAGTAGAGAAAACATGACGCATGTCCTATGAGGTGCCCTTACAATGGAAAATGGCGCAGTTATAAAATGTCCTCCATGCAATCGCTACTATGATTAAAGGTCCCCATGGATGCAGTGCTATAAAGGGTACTCCTAAGCGGTGCCAAAGCATGATGAAGTGCTCAAATAGATGTCCCTCCAGTGGATAAAATAGGATTCATGCTGTATAAGGTGTCTGGTCATGTGTGAGAATGTGGGTAATTGTCCTAAAGGATGGAGAAAATCTGATGCCATGTCAGGTGCTCTTACAATTGAATATGGGGTCCTATGGGGAAGATGTCATGAGGTGCCCATTGATGTGCCCTTAAAAGTAAGGAAACATGGTGAAGCGCCATTGGTGTGCCCTTCAAAGTAAGGAAACATGGTGAAGCGCCATTGGTGTGCCCTTCAAAGTAAGGAAACATGGTGAAGTGCCATTGGTGTGCCCTTCAAAGTAAGTAAACATGGTGAAGCGCCATTGGTGTGCCCTTAAAAGTAAG
>JABFEB020000020.1:13857140-13876480 GCA_019775895.2 Stomatorhinus ivindoensis | reverse complement strand
ATGATAAAGTGCCATTGGTGTGCTCTTCAAAGTAAGGAAACATGGTGAAGTGCCATTGGTGTGCCCTTCAAAGTAAGGAAGCATGGTGAAGTGCCATTGGTGTGCCCTTAAAAGTAAGGAAACATGGTGAAGTGCCATTGGTGTGCCCTTCAAAGTAAGTAAACATGGTGAAGTGCCATTGGTGTGCCCTTAAAAGTAAGGAAGCATGGTGAAGTGCCATTGGTGTGCCCTTAAAAGTAAGGAAACATGGTGAAGCACCATTGGTGTGCCCTTCAAAGTAAGGAAACATGATGAAGTGCCATTGGTGTGCCCTTCAAAGTAAGGAAACATGATGAAGTGCCATTGGTGTGCCCTTCAAAGTAAGTAAACATGGTGAAGCGCCATTGGTGTGCCCTTCAAAGTAAGGAAACATGATAAAGCGCCATTGGTTTGCCCTTCAAAGTAAGGAAACATGATAAAGTGCCATTGGTGTGCTCTTCAAAGTAAGGAAACATGGTGAAGTGCCATTGGTGTGCCCTTCAAAGTAAGTAAACATGGTGAAGTGCCATTGGTGTGCCCTTAAAAGTAAGGAAGCATGGTGAAGTGCCATTGGTGTGCCCTTAAAAGTAAGTAAACATGGTGAAGTGCCATTGGTGTGCCCTTTAAAGTAAGGAAGCATGATAAAGTGCCATTGGTGTGCCCTTAAAAGTAAGGAAATGTGATGAAGTGCCATCCAAAAATAGGTCCCTTTTACAAAAAGTAAGTTCGCGAACTTATGTCTTGTATAGTTTGTTGCATTAGAGATCTACCTGTGCTGCTACATTGCGCTGGAAATGGGCGGTTAACGTTCAACGAGGGGCGGAGCGCCATGGCACAACCAGCTTCAGCTGAACTGATCTGGCGCAGTTAGTCTGCAACAAGTGATCTCAGTACTTTGCTGAAGGAAAGAATGGATGTTTGCATGCACCCTCCAACTCCGCGATAACTCTATCCAAGTTGTACGCATGTGCCCGGAGTAAATCGCCGGTGAGTGTGTCGCCGTTCCTCTGTAGTTAGACGTGCGGTGTCGGACTGCAGGAACATGATTTTATTATAATCGTACTCGCATTTCTAGACTGTCAGTCTGACATGTCTCCGATCTGCTCCACTTTCCCGGGAAGCTGATACTATGACAACCTGTCGAATTAGCTGGAAGCCAAAACCTCATGCTTTCATAGAAAAGTTCTTTTTAAAACGTTTTGCCTCTATTTTAGCAAAGCTCTGGTGGCTTTGTATGTGTATTTTAAAATACATATCATGTTATTTTAAAATGTTCTTCCGTTTAGCTATGTACCTATACCCATACAGAAAATATGTAGCCTATTTAAGAAATACACCACGAGACAGGCCTGTTATGTAGGTTATAAATAAAGTGCGTTAAAATCTTAAGTCAGTGCTGAGTCTGCTGTTGAAAATTTAAAAATAGTAAACTGTTTATTTAGATATTTAAATAATAATGTCATTTTATTCATTTATGTGGTAATTAATTAATCTATACGTTTATACCTCAAGACGTTTTGATGAGTATACCAGACACCTTATTAAACTCGACTTTTGACAGAATTTGAATTTTGTATCCGTGTTTTAGGCTTTGAATCGGATCTGGAGTTTTTACATTTTTGCACCAGTTATATGCACCGTGAGCATATTACTATGTGTAACATTAGTTACTGTCAGACTTTGGGATTATGTAATGTGTCTATAGATAAAGCGGTGCGTTCCGCGCCGGGTGCCAGTGTTGCTCAATGAAAGTTCATTCCGTTTTGTAGGTAAGATTTTGTCACCTGACTCGTTAGACCAGAAATCCTAAACCAGAATATGTGGAGTGTCGTTTCTAAGGCGTGCATGAGAAAGGGGTACTGTTAAAAAATAACAAAACAGAAGGTGGCTTTAGTGTGAAGTGAGAGCGGTAGGAGTGGGACTAAGTAAACATTGGGGGTGGGGGGCAATAGCGCTGTTTAGATCTGATCTGCGCTGAATACATGTGATACTTCAACTCAATGCGACCATTGTGCGATTTCTTTCTTTTTCCCTTGAACTGAAACAGTATTCCTCTGGAAGCAAGACTATGCATTTAACTAAGCGCATTGTTCCCCCTGCGCTGCTCGGTGATCTGTAACGTTAGAGGTTCTGTCCGGTACCGTAAGCGCCGAGATCGCGTCAGGCTGGGAGGGGAAGCTGGTTGCCGCGGCCGTAACGCAGCTCACTTGGCCTGGCCCTCTGCTGCCTTCGCATTAGCGGTTTCTGTCGGTCCGTGCAGCACATGCTACGGCGCTATATCCCTTAGCCGATTCTCAGCTTACACTGACGGCGTCTCAAACAATTCGCTTTAACTGTCTGTGTCGGTGTGTTAAAAGGAAAATTAGCGATTAAGTGAACTATCATGTTCCATGTGTTCCTCAGGAATCCTCCAGGGCTGTACTGGAATTAAAAATTGGTCCCCCACTGTGAATTTTGCCAACCTAGGGGGTGGAAAGCTGGATCCCACATGAAAACGTTTTCTGACTGAAGGGGTCCCCCGCGATGAATTTTGCAGGCCCACATACCCATCGGCCCACCAGAAAGATGCACCAATTGCTAGATGGCTAGTCTAGTCCTGCATCCTTCTATTGGCCACTTATCCTGTACAGGGTAGTGGAGGGCAAATAATCAATTTTACATGTTTTTTAATGTTATTTGTCTTGTATGTAGGCTTAATATACATCAAAAGAGCTTTGCTGACATTTATAACTTACTGTCAGTAACAATGAGTGCAGCGTGTGGCTCAGTGCCTGTGAGTGGAAGGTTGCTGGTTCAAGCCCCACGTCATCATGTACATGGGCCCTTATTCCTGAGCTCCATGCGATCTTTTGCTGCTGCTGTGCTTATTGTCACCTGCATGTGTGTCATGGGGAAGGCTATTAGAGAATCTCCCCATGGGGATCAGCAACTTGTTTATGTATTTGTATTGTAAGTGCCTTGATACGACTGAATATTTATAGGCTGTAAGAACACAGAATGTCAGGCAGCTTTGGGACTCGAACCCCCGACCTGCTGGCCCTTGTCTTTAAGAGCTACATTAATTGTTCTCTATTGTCAGAGATTGCAGTGGCCTTTTGTCGCTGTTGTGCTGATTCGCTTATCTTATCGAAACAGCAAGCAGGTATAAAGGGGTGAATCGCTGGCGTGTTCTGCGGAGGATGCCTGCACTCTGAGAGGTGACATGTGACAGAGAGGTACCAGCAGGAGGAGCTGATAAAGACCTTTTGTCCCCACGCAGAACCTGGCTGTCTGTGTGGTCGGGCAGTAGGCCCAGACTTTCTGAACTACAGTGACGCCATTGGCCATTGTTTAGAGGCCAGATTGGTGCTAATGAGAAGGTTCTGTGCAGTCTGAGAACACAGTCATGTTCTTTGGAATCTTTCAAAGAATTTTAGTACATGCATTACACATCGATGAGCAGTCACTCATTTTTCCATTACCTTGGTGCATATCTGTGATGCCTTCAGCAGTAATATCCTCTTTTTTTGTTTCATTTCAAGCAAACAAACCAGAATGCCTGGTTTACACTTAACCAGGTGAGCTTTTGAAAGACTGTGGATGTGATTGTTTTAGACAGAATTTTGTCAGCAGAGACGTCTCAGTGTTATCAGCAGTGCCAAGCAACAGGAAGTCATCGAAGGTCTCTGCAGAAGGCCTATTGTGTTTGTGAGGCGGCGGTATGTCTCGCTCAGCGTGACGTGTGTCGCGTGAAGGTGGGAGGTGTGACTGGTGTACGCAGGCATTGTCCTGCTTTTATTTGCTCCCCCCGACACCTCCTGACCATCCAGATCACTGCCAGTGAGACGGGTCGAGACAGATGGTTGTTGCCTGTGGATGCTTCCAGTGGTACACTGTAACAGGCGAGGGTCAGAAGTTATGGTCATTCTCTGGTCATTCTCTGGTCATTCTTTCATGAGGATAAAATTATGCATGCCTTAGTCTTGTACATTGTCACTCGCTGCATTCTTGCTGCCTGTCGGTCCTGTTTTTCTTTTTTTTCAAATACCTACGAGTTTTTCCTCTTTGTGTGGCTTTTAGGAAATCCTGAGCAGTAACAACTGAACCACCGAGTTGTTATTAGTCTATAGGGGCGTGTCGTGCACTGGAGGTGTGGCGAAGGGGGCAAGAACAGCATAGCTGCACCAAAACATAACATTCCTTCATGTAAACTCTTATTTCCGATGAACTATCTTTAGATGGATTGCTATTGGCACTGAGAGCTGTTTTACGGGGTTATCTGGTTGTGTGCTGCTATCTTCCTTTCCGTGTACCTGGACTGATTTATCTCTCGAATCTACTGTAAGGAATGTGAATGGTTTGACAAGCAAACAAATCATTCAAAAACTGGAGTGGATAGCAGCACAGAAGTTTAACTCCGCTAAATCGCAAAACTGTTGCAAAAAAGAATCTTTCCATCTTATTTCAGAATAATAATGAGACTCTCATTGTTTGCAGCTGGGAACCGTGTCCAAGAAGAGGGTCTTGGTTATTTTTTTTTCCCCGTTGCCCAATGGCGTCCCACAAAGTTGGCAGCATCCCAGGTCAGCGGCTGCAGTGTAGATACAGAGGAAATGACCAGTCTGACAGGGTTCAGAGCAACGGTAACAGCGTATATGGACTCAGTGTCCAAGTCCAGGGGATTGATGGACACCCCTTTGTCATACTGAATAAGCAAGACACAGAGTCCCAAGACCACAGGGCGACTGATAGAAATGGGGACATGGATAGCTCCTTCCTTGATAACTACCAAGAATATGACTTCACAGGCAGGAATGCCGTGTCTCGCACACATGATCCATTTGTGGAGTACCGCTCCCAAAAGCAGAAATCCCTGCTGAACTTCCAAAGGCATCCGGAGCTGCTTAAGCCTTATGACCCAGAGAGCAATGCACTGGGGCTGGGGGATTATCAGAGCCGTTCATCCCGACCCGCCTCACTGGCGGAGCCTAGTGCCTCCCGTTTGGTTGCCCTTCCCAGGGCCACCTCCCCTGTACCTTCGCACTCCCGGAATGTTAGCCCAAATCAGCGTACTGTACCTCCACCCCCTAATGACTCCTGCAAGTCCTCCAGCACAACCAGCAGCAGTGCCAGCTCCACCCTGGAGCGAGGCCGACCCAGTCCTGACGTGCTTCCCCTACGCAGGCATGACTCTAGCGGTCCAGTACTGGAACCATCTACCTCCAGCAGCACACACAGACCTCCCTCAAACGACCAGCTGGAAGCACTCTATGCCGATTCTATCAACCGGCATGAGAACCGGCGCTATATTCCCTTTCTGCCTGGGACGGGCCGTGACATCGACACTGGTTCTATCCCCGGTGTCGATGAGCTCATTAACAAGTTTGATGGAAAGGATGCCGTGCAGCGTAGAGGCCGAGCAGGGCATCGAAACCATATTGGACTAGAGGAGCGCAAGCGGTCCCGCAGTGTGGACAGTGCCTTGGCTTTCCGTCTAAGGCAAGATGGGAAACAGTCCCACAAGGACAGGTCCGTCGAGCACCAGCTACGACCCTCACAGCTGCAGCCTCCAAGGTGGACACATCACCAGGACCCTCGAGAGACAGAGTCCCCCTCTAGCCTTTCCTCTGTCCAAGGCAAACCCAACCTTGGAGGTTCCCCACAAGACAGCATTGGTTCTAGTTCCCCACAAGGCACTTCTCCAATAGCAACAACCTCTGTCCTGGGCTATAAAAGGGTGGTGAGCAGATCCTTCACAAAGCTAGCAGAGAGCCCTGGAGATGAAACAGAGAAATCGCTACGGTCTGTGAAAGTTTTGACGGGGACGACAATGACATCTTCATCCAAGCCTTCTGGTGAACCCAGCAGAAGAAGCCGTGCTCAGGTAAACAGTTTGTTTCCTCCAGTAGATGTCGTAGATCCCCCAAGCCCCATTCCCGAAGTAACAGCTATGACATGAGAAATTCTGGACATTCATCCAGTGAACACACAGTATAACAGACGGAAGATTTAAATATGCAAAGCGGAAAGATGTAACTGTAAATATTTGCAACCTGATTGAATTTTATCATTTATCTATCATCCAGGTAACCCCTGATCTTTTGAAAGGTCAGCAAGAGCTTTCACAACAAACACACGAAGAGACGGCTAAACAAATACTGTTTAATTACCTAAAGGACGGGCAAGTACATCTTCATCTATGTAGAAAGTGAACAGAGTGAGATAAAGGTCTGGTTTGTGCTCCAGAGAATAGCAGCCAGATCAGTTTCATTGTCATCATTTTAAGAAAAGACAAAGGTTTCACTTTGTCAACGTAAACATAGCTAGTCGTGGAGTGCCCTTGTGTCATTTCTGTGACATAATCAGCCAGCACCCAGGTGAAACATATCGCATGTCCTGCAGTATTTTTGGGAATCTGGCTACATGACATGGTCACATTTCCTTCCAGTAAACAGTGTCACTGACGCTAAGGAAGCATCAACATTTGTAAGTAGCTAATTTATAAGCTTTTGATATAAGTTGCTCCAGTTTTGTCTGGGTTTGGCAGGTGATAGCAAAGGCTTCCAGACAGATCAGGGCTGCTCTTGGACACCTGGATGCTTCTGGTTACGGGCTTCTCTCCTTCTCAGTGATGCAGCAGAATGTGTGAATCAAGCATAGCTTCTCTGCTGAAATGTGTCACCTATGGACCGTAATCCTACTGTGTAGGAATCTAAACATTTAATCCCACTGACCTCTGAATCTGTCTTCATCAGGGCTTTTGGTTTTGTGCTGAGTAAACATCAAAATCTGTGACAACCCTTGGACGTCTCAGATTGCCTAATTTTGTGAGTTTGGGTCTGAATAGGAGCACTGACAACGATGACGCCACCAAAAGAAAGGTGAACTTGGTTTTTGAGAAGATCCAGACCTTGAAATCCAGAGCTGCTGGGAACGTGCAGGACAGTAGCCAGGTGAGGCTCTACTGCATCCAAATTGCCTGGTCTAGCAAGCATATAAAAAAATTGGCATTTTCAGTAAAGATGATGAAGGTTAGGTTGTCGTAATGCATCCAGTGCTGTCACGTTACACTTCCCTGTTGTGGGTTAGAATCTCACCTGCCTCAGTGGATTCTGCAGTTTCATGACATGTGTGGTACTCTGGTGTTGATTCATACATGTGGAAAAAGATTTGAAAGAGTCAGTGACCTTTATTTGCTCTGTGTGTGTCAGACTTCCTGGGATATTCTCCATATCATCACAACCCTGACTGTGACCTTGATGAGCAGTTACTGAGAATGGATTTATGGATTGCTATGGATTGATTGATTGATGGATGGATGGATGAACAAACGGATGTACAAATGGTGATAACTCAGTTGTTTGTTTTGTTTGTGTTTATGGTTATGATGATCACCCTCTTTTTAGAATTCCCTAGATACAAAGGGCAACACGGACAACTCAAACAGTGGGGCTACAGGCCTTTTACGTTAGATCTTGAGTTTGTGGGCCACTTAGGTGCATGAGACCTGGACGGTGATTAGTGAGAATGCTGTGTTATGCTTCCACCCGTCATAGTCTTCTGAGGTGGCCAGAGAGCTGAAGGAGCTGCAGACGCAAAAGGAGGAGTTGGAGAAGAACATTTCCGAGCTGAAGGAGTTGCTCAAGGAGAAGGCTGAGGTAACGTTGCCATCCACAGACAAGCTTCTGCCACATTCTCCTGGGTTTGTCACCAGGACACGATTTGAGAGCTATGGAGTGTAGATTTTGAACATGGACAGTCATTTTTGGAAATAATGTGAATACAAAAATATCTGCTGCTGGAGAAGTTACTGGGGTCACTGAACTGGGAATTAGACTGACAGACAGAGCTGGTTAGTCTGGCTTTGATTTACCTGATGGTTTCCCATATGCTTGACTGCTGGTTATGATGTTTTCTGCAGAGGTTCAACAGTCTGGTAGCTGTATTTAACAAGGAAGTGGCAGAACGGGAGAAGATGAAGGAGGAACTATCCAAGAGGCATCAGGAGAGCACGGCACTTCAGGAGAAATTGTCTGAAGCAGCGACTGACCTTCGGAGTACCACAGAAGTGTAAGGAGATCCATGACACTTCACCCTGCATCCCCCCTAGAGATCACTCTTAGGGGTGCAATGAGATGGAAGTTTCTACAGCTCAATGAGCTCACTGTCTACAGATGCTTGACTTTACTTGTAACCTGGTACAGCTTTCAGAAGACAAAGTGTGTTTCTCAATACCAAGTATGTGAAAATTGTACTTGTGGTCTTGGCAAGACTGATTTTGCTAACTTGCTTTCCTAGAATAAATTTGGGGTGCAATAAATCAAGGGATTGGCCTCGTTTTGCGAGGATGCAACTGACGTATCCTTGATATTTGGGGAGGCAAGTACGACATCTGGGGATTTTTACCATCCTCTGTACTTCTGTTCTTGAGTTTTGGAACTGGTCTTTGGCAATGGAAGATGATGTAAAACAGGTACACTGGAACACAAGTACGGTCAAATAAACATATTGAGAAAGACCTAAAGCTTGATTTGCTTTTTGGGTAGACTGGCTGTATCGTAAGTGATGGACTGGCCTGTACTTCTTTAGGCTCCTCCAGGTCAAGCTGGAGAGGGAGCAGTGCCAGAAGGAGGTCAGGGACCTGCAGGAGCAGCTGTCGGAGATGCACGACGAGCTGGACGGTGCCAAGAGGGCCGTGATTGACCTTGGGGAGAAGGACGCTATCATTGAAGTAAACCGGTTCCCTGTTACTATAAGCAGTATGAAAGGAAATTGATTGAATCGTGGGGACTTGGTGGTGATGGTCGAGGCTAAAAGGTTGCAGGTTATTGAAACCTTAAAATGGGCGTCTTTTTGCATGTTTGAAAAGAGCCTGATCTGCTCAGCAAATAACCATATGATGTCAGCAAAGGCTTTAGAAGGCATTTTACATTATTATAGGCCAAAGTAAGACCCAGACCACCCTAATTATCCTGTAGGATATGGTGCAGATGAAACTGGACTTCCAGGACGTGCTGTTGCTGAAAGAGGAGCAGGAGGAGCTGCTACGGAGGCGCGAGCGGGAGCTAACGGCCCTCAAGGGGGCGCTGAAGGAGGAGGTGGCTACGCACGACAAAGAAGTGGACTTGATGAGGGCACAGTACGAGCGGGAGATCTGCAAGCTGCAGATACTGCTTCAGGAGGCCAGACAGGTCAGAACAAAGTGGTGATGAGTTGGTGGAGCAAGATCACAGCATTTGAGGTTAACATTATTCAAAGCAGACAAGTATTTAAAAGAATGTTTGTTGATAAAGGGACTCTGTCCTTGGGGGTGATACGGTCATATTGTACTGACCTTCAGAGATCATCTTAGCCTTCTTTGTTTTTCCAACATGTTCTGCTGTAAATGTTCTAAGCTGTCCGCTTATTTTCAAGAAACACCTGGTAGATAAATACATGTCACCTTGAACAACTGATAATTAGGAATGAAATTTGGCAGTTTCCACAAAGCCCCTAGGGGAAGCAGGGGATGTCTTGTCGGGGGTTCAGCAAATCTAACAGTTTACACTTTTACCCATTTACATATGGGAATATTTGAAACAATTTAGGATAACTGTCTTTCTCAAGGGTGTGACCCCGGTCCTGCCCAAGCATCTCATGCTGTGTGAATTTGGTCCAGTTTCATCCCACCAGACTACCAACTGGGAATGTGAAATTCATACAAAGCACACAGCAGATGACAGGCTGTGAACGTCAGCTGAGGGCTGCACACAGCAAGCTGCTAAATGGCCACGATGCTGGTGAGATTTTTCTCGACCAGTTAAGGCGACACTAGCAAGCTGAGGTCTCTGACCTGGATCATTCGTTGTTACATCGCCTTAGAATTTATGATGACAGCATTTTTTGTGACAACTCATTTTTGAAGCCATTTATTTCAAATGTTCACATGACTCTTATAGAGCATGCTGAGTTTTGTCTGAGGGGAGATTTGGGCTTGGCAGGGGTGCAATTAAGTCTGAGTGAGGAGAATGAATGAATCAATGATTGATGAATGAATGAATTCTATTCTGCTTCTTTTACAGTAATTTCAAAATTATAATAACAATTTCCACATATTACAAATCCAACGTCATACAAATAACATCCAGCAACAGCTGAGATCCAAGAAGGTGCAGGCCAACCTGTATTTTCAAACCAAATTTACAATTTAATCCTTCATTTTAAACACCAGTTCAAAGTACAATATACAAAATATAAAGCAAATACAAAGTGAAATGCAAAACCTAACTATAATACACCCAAAAAAAACAACCCCCCCCCCTTTCTCTAATCTCACACAAACTCATATATTGTATTTGATACACACGTTTTTCATAAACTCTTTCTTAAATTGTGCAATTGTTTTAGTCATTTTTAGATCATCTTCTGAATTGCTCCAAATTTTAACTCCTGTAACTAAAATGCATCAGATCCTTAGCCTTCGAGGGTTTCACCCGTAGCTGGGTCCTCCTCCATCTCCGCTGGTCTCCCTCCCCCACTTAAGTTGGAACATAAGTGCCCCTCCCCTTGGGTGTGTAGTGCCTTTTGTTTTTAGCTTGTTGGCTTTGGATCAAGGCACCAAATCAGCAAAGGTGTCAGTTACATCATCCACTGCGTGTTGCTCCCGTTTACGTGGAAAATGCATGTGAGAATGTTTCCATTACCTCTCCGTGTGGGGTAGACTCGTACCGAGGCTGGTGACCTGCTGGACATGCATGGATATCATCTACAGACGACAACAGGGGCTGTAAGGCAGGTGTGTGTGTGTGTATTGTGAAAATATTCCATTTTATTTGTTGTTCATTTCTCCGAGCACAATGGCCTCTGTTTGTGCGCGTGAATGCCCATTGTTCGGACCTCGTGAGAGCTGTGTCTGCGCAGTACTGGCCTGAATACCCCTCTCTCCATTGTTCTCCCGGACTGTGACTTGGCAGCACTGGGAGACTAAGGTGCCAAGTTGCCCGCAAGCCTTTCTGGGACACACAATTACCCTCTTCTGAGCGGTGCTGCCCGGTGCCTTGGAGGGAGGCCTCCGCTTCTGTGTGTCACGGACTGCTTCTCGCTGCAAGGTGAAGGCCAGGGGTTTACACAGCTTTCACCGGGTGTTAGCGAAGAGCCTGGATTTGTCAAGGCGATTCACTGCTGGCAACAGTGGTATTGTGGGAACGCTGGTCCCAGAGAGGCAGGGAGAGGATCAGCACCTCAGATAACTCCATCTGCCATCTGAGGCACTCGTGCCGAAATACTCCGCAGCCTGGCGAGAGCCCGAGTCCTGGCCTACTTGTTAATTTGTCCAGGCATTTTGCAGGCGGCTCTGGGCTGTTGACTCCTGTGGCATCCTGTCGCCTCCGCAGGGGGAGACCGCAGCGTCCCCTGCTGCTCCGTCTCCCAGGGTACTCGGGGTCATCTCTGCACCTTATCTCGCTATCTTGGCTTACTCTAGCATGGAGGGTCGAGATCCTCGCTCGTATTTTTAAAAGCCAGTACTTCCTCTGGGCTTTTGAAGTGGCCCTCCTGTCCTCAGAACATCTGTGCAGAAGCAAACATCTGAGTCCAGTCGGAGCCCTTTGTCTGAGGATCTCGACCGTGTGCCGCGTATTTCCGCGATCGGCATGCCTTTGGTCTCAGCGGTCAGGAAATCCACGCGGCCCCTCCATTGTGAGCCTCGTACAAAGTGAAAAGCCCCGTGCTGTGGCAGAGACAGCGGGGACCGAGGGCTGCGAGTCATCTGCATTTTTCCCAACAAACGCATCTTAAGCCTTGAGGGCTTGAATCCTCTGTTTTGTGGACACCTTAAAATGGGAGTTCATTTATTTGCATCTCAGTAATAGAGCTCACTTGTATCTTGAATGAATGACCTAATTAGTGTTTATTAATAGTTGTATTGTTCTTTTAAAATGTCTCTCTCTCGGATAACACCGTCATGAAGTACGCTTAGCACCCCTAAGGCTCCCCACTGCCTGTGTCAGATTTCGGTAACTGTCAAACTCATAATGGCGTGCAGGCAAGACGTCCATGAGCAGAGGTGACGTGTGCTGTCGTTATGCTCTCTGACAGCTTTCTGTCTGTGTGACAGCCATGACAAATAGAGAAGGCTTCGTTTGAGCTCCCCGACCGCGAGTCACGGCGGACGGAGTGAGATCAGTCCACAGTCACTTCAACAGAGGCGTGAATAACCGCCTGCCCTGCTTAGCACCGTTCTTCCCGGTATTTGATATTGTAAGAGCTACAGCGATTACAATAAAATGTTTCAATGTTAATTTAATTGTACCATAATTCATGCATACAAATAACCTTAACTAGGGTATCGCTGTGACCATCAGCTTCCACCTTAACCAGTTAACGACACGGCCATGACTTTGTCCTCGTGAGCAGATTCACGGTCGTGTTCGGCGAATGTGTGACGCAGTGGGAGTGAGGTTGCGGCATTGTGTGCGGTGACGCTCAGGCGGAGCCTAACACACGGGAGTGGGTGATGTGGGGCCTTGAGGGCCGCCCGCCACGGGCCCCTCCGGCTCCGCCCCCCTTTGGAGTAGAAGTGATTAATGCTAAACTATAAATAAACAGTAAGAAAACACAAGTGGCCCTTGGACCTGAAGGCCAGGCAGGGTGGGATCTGTGAAGCTCAACAAATACATTGGACACTCTTTCTCATAATGCTAGTGGGGGGGGGGGGGGTTCCACTGCTTCCTCGTTCCAGGCCTGATGGGTCCCTGTATGGCTCCTGGACTTCAGTTCTTGTAGGTTTGCCATCTATATAGACGTTTCACGCTATTTAAGCCTAACGAAGGCCCAGGGTGAGGTGAGGAAGGCAGGTTAATGGCATTCAGGCCTAATGACAGACTGCACTCAGAGTGGCCCGGCACATAGGATAAGCTAGTGGCGTCATGTAGCGTCTGCAAGCAAGTTCAGCGTAGAAGAGTTCATCAGCTGGGAATGTCCTCATTAGGAAACCATCTGCATCTTCAGGTTAATCAAATGCTTTATCGTTTGAGGTTGTATTCAGTCACCATAGCAGAACACGACCTGACCGTTCATTTCTTACCAAACTATTCCCAGTTCCAGAAACCTCACCTGCCAGGAATCCGGGGAGCCTCCCTGTGGTTAATAATCTGTCCGCGGGTTGATAAATGACTTGACACTGTGTCCGGCTTGAACTCTGAGAGCTGAAGAGGCCTCGTGGAGGGCTGATGGGCCTTACTACTGGCTGGTGGAGGTTCAGGCCCAGTCTGGACTATGGTCTCTCCAGATATCAGAGAGAAGCCCACCTCCGAAGTGGGTAATGAGCAGCCAAGATGCTCAGCGCAGCTGTATGTCGGTATGCATCAGTGGTGTGCATAGTGGCTGTAATTTAAGCGCACCTACAAATAAGGCCAGTCCTTTGACCTTTGGTAGTTTAGGCATCATGGAAACTTGTTACAGCAGTGTCAGAATTCAGGACCAGTCACGCAGAATGTTTACTGCAAATTGCTGCTTTTGTAAAAGTGAAGCACTGGGAGATGGGACTTATATCCCAGCGTGGATGTGGCCCTTCGGTCTGAACCACTCATTTTAGGGTTTTTTACACGCTGCAGACTGGATAAACAACTTTTTCCACATATATTTCATTTGTGTTTGTTGAGCAAGAAACTACAAAAGGAACTACACCGAAGAATTTATAAGCACATTATAAAGATGACATAAAGGAATCTCTTCCAACCTCTTCCAGCAGATGGCTGGGTAATGTAGCCCTTTCATAAATCTGAGTAGGGAAACATGCCAACATCAAGCTGTATGATGTCAAATGGTTCATCATTAAAGCTAGTCACATGGGGAGTCACATGGTGGGTCACATGGTTGGTCACATGTGCTTCAGAGACATATGTTGGGGGTCTCCTGGGAGGCTCTACCAGCAATGGTGCTCTTCCCTTAACATAAACGGTGATTAGAATCAGCAGTATTTCTCCCGTGTGAAGCTGGTGTGTAGGTATGCAGTCTCCTGTAGTCTGTTATATAAAGAAAGTCATCAGTTTGTCAGAGAAATTCCGCCCTGGGTCACACAGATGGCTTAAATGTAGCCATCTAATGCCTCGCTCTGCATTTCTTTCCATGCGACCAGTATCAGTTGCCATGTCCTGATATGAGACCTCATCTACTCCCGCGCCCCCAGGGCAGTGCCACAGTGTGCCAGGAAAAGGCAGACCTGGAGGCAGCGCGGGGGGAGGCTGCGGGCCGGGCTCAGCGCCTGGCACAGGACCTTGAGCGTCTGCGCAGGCGAGAGCACGAGCTGGAGAACACGGTGGCCGAACTCAACCACGTCATCGATGAAGCCAAGCTGAAGGAGAGCCTGCTGAGTGACCGTGTGGCCCGACTGGAGGTGAGCCAGGCTCAGGAGAGAGTCTGGGCCGGGTAATCCCAACCCATTAGGGCCCAAATAGACATCCTGCCCACCAGCCCTCAAGGAGGTCATCTACTGGGAGCAGAATGGCCACAATGGGGCTCCGATCCTGCTCACTGCAAGCTTGGCCAGTAATATTCACTTTGTCTATAAATAAAAGTGAATTGATTGCTTTAAACCAGATAGCTGGTTTCCCTGGTTGAGAGATTTACATACGACATCTTCCACCTCAAGCACTGAAATCCATGTAGTTTGATTAATAGGAGGAGTTTCTCTTTATTCTCCATGCAGCTACATTGTTGCACTTTAGCAGACTGGCACCAACATCACCGGCTTTGGCTGGTGTCCATGTCTTGTCTGTGTGCAGAGGGAGAAGGGGCAGCTGGACGAGTCCTTAAGGGAGATGAAAGGGAAGGAGGAGGAGATGTCTCGAGCCAACAGCGCGTTGGCCGCACGTCTGGAGGACAAGCAGGTTGGCTAGTTTTGCTGAGAGATTTGTTGGGGAAATGCTGTGGTACTTCCTTATCTTTTTTTATCTAAATTAGCTCATTTTAGTCATTTCAAAATTCATGACTTGTTCCGATATGGTGATGGGTCATTCAGGCTGATCTTTCAAAAATCACTGCAGAGGGACTTCACAAAACTGAGCCAGGACCACAAAGAGCTCAGCAGCAGGCTGAAGGAGGAACAGCTTCACAAGGAGCAGCTGAGGAGGTCCTCGAGCAAGGTCGAGGATGACCGAAATCAGCTGGGAAGAGCCATGGAGAAGCTGCAGAAGGAGGTGGGTGCAAGGCAGGTCCCACCCAGTTAGCCTCTGTCCACTTGTTCACTCAGCAATAAGCTGCTTGGTGATGCTGTGAAATGCTCCCTGTGTGTGTGTGTGTGTGTGTGTGTCATCCTGCAGTAGTGACTGATACCACATTCCATTTACCTTGGAGGTCGGACGTCAGAGTTGCGAATGACACACTCGAGTTCACCACATTCTAGTACCACAAGTTGAAAAACAATTTAGCATTACCAGGGTCATGTTTCAAAAAGCCGGATTTCTTGCTTAGCTTGATAACTTAAACTGGATTTAAGGTATCTTCATTTAAATGGCCTTTATCTTCATTCACTTACATTTAGCCCAGACTACCTTCAATCCAACAAGTTATCCTGCTTAGCACGAAATCCAGCTTTCTGAAACAGGCCCCAGTTCTAGCCTGGTTCATTGTTGGCCTTTGTTAGCAGTACCAGATAACATATCATGTGGTATTTTACGCATAAAAGTCCACAGATAACACTTGGACAGTACTGTGGCACGAATAAGACGTAAGTGCTAATAAACAGTATAAAACTAATAACATTCACTTATGTTGATAAAGGGCGCAGCCATCTTGAATTCTGAGGTCCGACTTTCCGAATCAGAATTCTGACTTCAGGGGGCATTCCAGTTGAAATGTCCAACTCGGAACTCAGAAATTCCGACTTCCTTGTAGTAGACACCCCAGAGTGACCTTCCTCATTGCCCCTCCCACAGCTAAGTGACAGAATGAAGGCCTCTCAGACGTCTGCCCAGGAGCTGCAGGAACAGCTGGAAGAGCTGAAGGAGAAGAGCCGCCGGGAGCAGGCGGACCTGCACAAGCAGCACCGAGAGAAGGTCTCAGAGCTGGAGCAATCCCAGCAGGCCGCCAGGAGGCTGCAGGAGAAGGTGTGTGACCTCTGGGGGGCGTCGGTCTCACAGGCTGGTGATGATGTCAGGTGACCATTCCATGGGGAAGGGCTGTGGAAGCTGTGGGTGAAGGTCCACAGCATCATGAAGAATACGCTAGAGTTAATGCCACTCATTAAGCAATTTGTATATGCATACCTAATTCTGGAGGATGTGATACAGTTCAGAAAAGAGGCGGTCCTTGAACTCAAACCAGTCGCTCTGTGCCGAGAGCTGCCTCTCTATGTACTGATATGAGCACTGGGGCTGTCATGGAATGATCCGTAACCTGCTGATATGAAGGCCTGCGTTAATGTTTCGGGCCACGGCTGATGTGAAGGCCTGTATTAATGTGTCAGGCCTCTGCTGGGGTCCTAATGACAGCGCTGTCTTGCTTGGGTCCAGTTTTGCTTTTTGTATTAATTCCTTCACTTTCTGGCTTGGCTGTGAAGCTCCAGCAGTTGATGATATCGAGGCTCTGTCTGGCCAAGGCCGTAACATGAGTGTTCGAAGCCTTCTGGACACCAGACACCCCCCTAATGTCCCCTGGCTTGGAGACCAGTAAGGACACATGCTGTTGGTGTGTCACCTCAGGTCTTGCCATGGTGAAATCGTGTCATTATTTTTGTTGCTTGTGTTACCGGCCTTGAGTCATTGCAGATTCCCTCCCTGTGCTAATCTCATCATAGCTGTAAAATGATAAATTATGAATAATGATCATTTATAAATTCTTAATGTGAGTAACTAAAAGCAGGAAACAATGTTACCCACAAACACGCAGGATTACTTATTTATAACATTTCATAGTGATTAGCCACTGCAGCCAAATGTGAAACGGCAGCAGACCTACTGCTGTCACTCTCTCTGTAAATGAAAATATAAGCGTTTGCATAAATACAAGTTTGGTGATGAGAAGAGCAGTAAGTGCACGTGGCCTAATTTTGGCACTCAGAGTAGTTTCGGTGTGTTTGTTTGTGTGCAGCTGTCCGGCCTGGAGGACGAGCTCAGGGGGAGCATGGCGGAGCTGGGGGGGGCGGAGCAGAAGAGCCGGAGTCTGGAGCAGCGGGTGCAGGAGGTGGAGCTGGAGCTGGAGGCCAAAGCGTGGGCCAAAGAGGAGCGCTCGCGGCAGGGGAAACTGCTAGAGGTACGCAGTCGGCGTAAGAGGCAGACATTGGAGTCTAGCAAAGAGAGTTGAGAACACGGCTGGTGGCTCCGTCCTTCAGGTTGCGTATGAGCTGCCCGTTCAGAGTGAATCTAAGCGACCCACCTTGAGTTCGCTCCTTCACTGTTTTTGGGAGATGCTGTCCTTTACAGTGTGAGTCTGAGTGTGAGTCTGAGTGTGAGTCTGCCTGTCCTATTTGTTTTTTTCTTTTTTCTTTTTCAGTCCAGACACATGGCCCTTTGCCTTCGATGTCTTGCATGTGCCCCTTGGGCCTGCGTCCTTGAGGGAGCCTCTCTTCGCCCTTTAGCATACAGGACGCCAGTCGGGCTTAAACTTTGACCGTGTGAAACTGCACTCGTTGTCGTCCCGTTGATGGCAAAACACTACAAATGGAAACCAAACATTTCCACAAACAGTGCAGAGCGCTTTGATAGCCTGAAAGGTCAAAGTAGGAGCCCCCCCCTCTTCCGGGGCCGTTGGGTGGTGTCGAGTGAGCAGTGCTCTCCGCTCATTCAGTGGGGCCTGCAGCCCATGGAATGGAGATCGGCAGGTGACAGGACACATGTGGGTGGGGGGGGGGGGGCGCTATGTGCTCTCCGGCTTCCCCATACTGGTGTGGAACCAGCCATCCTTCACTGGGATGAAGGAAGAGGGTCAAAAAGGAAGGAGTTCCTGCGTTTGTCCTGCAGAGAAGCCAAAGCGGCTGCATCAGAGGCGTGTGTTTCAGATCGGCGCAGAAGTAAAAATGGTACTGCTGGCCTCCCTGAACGACATGCATTCTCTGTCCCGCCCAGGAGAAGATCTCTCAGCTGGAGCTGGACCTGGAGGAAGAGCGTGGCAGCGGAGACCTGCTGATGGAAAGGCTTGAACGAGGGAAGGAGCAGGTGAGTCCTGCACAGTCACACACTGCCCCCTGCTGGTCAGGGTGGGAGCTCACTGAATCACCCACCAGGGTCCTGGTCACTCCTCAGCCATGAAATTCACTTAGCAGCCACGCTAAAGATCGGACGCAGTGTCGCCCCATCCGCACCAGCTCGCCAGCTGCTCTGATACACAACAGACCAGCTGCTATTGACCACACGAAACATCCAGTCAAGCCAGAGCTGATCCTGAACCTGAGTTCCCAGTCGGCTGTTTTTCGTCATTAGGCACCAGCTCTGATGACCACACCAGCTCCCCAAACCAGCATTACTCAGTACTTATTTATTCCTATGCGGGACAGTACAAAGGATTGTATCTGTTTACAATACATAACCCAGCAAGTACGAGCAGCCGTGAGTAGAGTGGTTCCCATCCTGTGCGTGACCTCGCAGTCACGTCCTTAAGAAAACCTCTGAGACTATTTCCCTGTAGCAAACCTGAGGCTGTACTAATAGGCAGTGCTTTAACGTAACATGTTTTGGTCACCCCAGATAACAAGCGTCTGGTCGGCAAATAAGAGACTCAACTTAGACGATGCGGGAGACACAGGATGCAGGAAGGTCCTGACCATAAGGCTTAGGAAATGGTTTGAATGTCCTTCTGTAAACGCTGCACCGGCCCAGTTTCAAAGATCTTGTCCCGTAGTCTAAATTCAAGAATAAATATGGTTCCTGGGAAAATGGGAGCCGGTCAGCAGAATGTGGCTGAATTCTGCCGAATCCGCTGGTTTTAACCGCATCACAATGTTGATGCAGGCAGAGGGGCAGATGCAAGGGGTCAGGAACATGCAGCTATCTGGAGGGGAATGCAGGTTTCCTGAACTAATTAACCGGATAAAGTATCAGTGAGGCTGTATCCTGAACCATCCTGGGCGGGGGCTCTCCGCAAAATCTCACCCATCGCTCTAAGTCACGTGCATGAACTGGAAAATTGACCTGAGATCAGGTGGAAGAAAGTACAAGAGTTGTGGGGGTGGGGCAGGGGTCAGGGCGAGTCAGAAAAGGCCCAAGTGTTGACTTCTAATCCCGGGGTGTGAGGGAAGGAATCCAGTTCCACAGAGCTGTGACTGAGGGGAGGGCTGCCAGGGTATGTTACCACGGAAACAGCAGAGTGCAGCTTTCTGGGGGAGTCGAGCGACGGTGGGGAGGGTGGGGGGGGGGGGGGGGGGGGGGGGG
>JABFEB020000020.1:13829840-13847924 GCA_019775895.2 Stomatorhinus ivindoensis | reverse complement strand
TATATTTATCACGTTATGGGGACATTGTGTCCCCATAAGGATAGGTATACCTGTTCGCATGCACACACACACACACACACACACATGGCACGCTACTGGTCAGCATCTGTCCCTGTGCTTGTCTCTGTTTCTCTATCTGATCTCCTCTCTCGCAGTTTCAGCTGACGATGTTTTTCCAAGTCCTTCCCTTATTTCCGGCAGCATTCCAGAGGCACTCAGCACAGAGGTCATGTGCCCAATAAACAGCATAACATTACTGTGTATACACAGGTATGTCTTTACTGTGTGCAAGATGGATGATTAGTTAACAGATTAACCCAACCAGCTGGTCAAGAAAGACAGAATGTTACACTTTGGCCTGAAAATATTTACCCCGTTTACCCTCCCGTTTGACATCACAGGCTTGGAGTACATCATTATCAGTGTCTTTAAACAGGGTGGTGTTGTACTGGAAGGTGTAGCAAACCAGTAGGAGGCCATAAGTGCTGCCATAGGGATGTCATCGCGGGTTTAGTGTGTTAGGACACCCAGCTCTGTCAAGTGCTATGTGCCCGTACGTGTAACATTTCATCGTAAGCAGACGTCCTGTATCCAAGGCTACTGCTGTGGTCTGGAATATGTCTCAGTAAATGTGGTGGGGTTGTGCTGTGATCAGGGACACTTTTGCGAGCCCTCGGCGAAGGAATCCTCGGTGTTCATCGGGCCTTTAGCGGTAGGGTTTAGCACAGCGCGCTTTTACGGGCCATTTTTCACAAAGCACTTTGCGAGGTTTTTCCCAGAGGGAGAGAAAAAATTGAACTGGCAGCCGGTAAAAGCAGAGAGTCATGCATCAAGCCCTTTTTGGAGAAGCTTCTAACGGGGGGGGCGCCTTTCAGCTGCAGTGTGTGGGCGCTGCACCCCGGACAGTGTAGGGGGAGGTGAATGAGATGAGGAGAGAGGGAGCGGGCATGTAACGTGGTTATGTGATGCAAACGACAGATCCTCTCCTGACAGTGACTGTGTCTGCGGGCGTGTTGTACCCGCCGGAAGCGCATACCTGTGTACGGCCGCATGGCGCCAGCCGCCGGCCGGAATGCGGTGACGCAGGGAACCTGCAGCTTACCTAATTCAGGAATGTAAACGTGTCTCCTGCGTGTCACCCGTCGAAGGATACATGCTCTGCAGACAGGGCTAGGCCGTCGTCTTCAGGCACGAGAGTGAATGGCCATGGAGTGCTGGACTGGCACGGCACTTCCAAGGCGACGATCGTGGGCGGTCGACGCGCGGGAACACACCACGACAGCGGCGTGATGCTGATGGTACCACTGGCTGGGCTCATTAATAATGCAGACTGCCACACACCGGAGTGTCTCATAACTCACCTTTGCTACTCCTGTTGCATGCTGCTATGTTGACCTTCTGTTAGACGTTTTCTGGAAATTCTGACCTCAAGTGTATCACTCTGACCACTCTGCCTAGCTAGACCACGCTCACAAAGGAAGGGGAATGCTGTGTTTAATCTCGGGGATCAAACACCTGTCTGTCTTTGAGAGCACTAGCCCATCCCCCCCCCCCCCCCCACACACACACACAATGAGCTCTAAGCGTGTTCATGTGTATGTGTGCCTCTGCAGGGGGTGACAGAGAGCAGCCTCTCCAAGAGGAGGAGGAGTGGCTATGCGCGGCGAGAGAGGCCTGTGGGCGCGGAGCTCCCTCTGAAGGTGGGGAACGTGCCTCGGTGTTCGAGGCTGCCTGCGTAGAATCACTGGGAGAATCACAAAAATTGCACTGCAGAAGGAGATAATTGTCGTGGTCTGTCTTCAGGGCTTAAGCAATAAAAGAACAGAAGCTGTGTTTCTGTGATCAAGTGTTTACACAGCAGAAGGGGTGGGGGGATGGGGGATGGGGGCTGGAGTGAGGGCAGGGGGCAAGATAGCAGCAGTTCAGAAACAGTTCACGTGACACACCTGAATTGGCAGAACGAAAACGAGCAGTGCAGGATAAACACCCAAGACAACTGCCCTGGCGGAGGGCATGTGAGAGAAAGGTCTGACAGGACAGGATACACCACACATGCCGGCGTCGTGAAGAAGATCGAGAACATCGCAGTTTCTTTCAGGACTTGAGCTGTGCCTGAATTCAGGGGGTGCATCCTTCGAAGGTTTTTGAAGGTCAAACGGTGACCAGTGTATTCTCACCCTCACCCTTGAGTCACTGAGCATCGCTCCTATCGCCTAGCTGGGACACGCCCATTGCACGATCCTTCGTAACTTGGAAAAAAGAAGCATGCATTTCTAGGCTGCATTTGAAGGGGCCTTCGGAATGGGACAGTCTTGTCACACAGCATGATGCATCAGGTCTTCTAATGCAGCATTAGAAGGATGCAGCCCCTGAATCTGTACACAGCCATTGGCATTTAGTGCTAACTGCTAACTTCAGACACACGGCTGTATAGATTCCTGCCCGTGTGACTGAGGCCTGACTCAGGTGACCCTCTGTCCCCCAGAGTCAGTCCAGTGTAGCCAAAGGCGCAGAGCATCTCTCTCCCCCGCCGGACAGGCCTAAGATCTACGCGGTGGTACAGAGGACTGGAGCTGATAGCAGGCAGGAAGTGAAGGCCTGCGAATGGCCAGTCGATCAATTGAGAAACGAGGTGAACTACATCCGGGAGGTGAGCCTGTGGGGGGGGGCTTCACCACGCTGTGCTGGGGAACATCCGGGTTTTTTCCAAATTCAAGGTGTCCCTAGTTCAGCAAGGGAGGGGCTTGTGTTGCACTTCTTTAACCAATCGCAGTCTTCATTGTATGACATCACTTCACTGGTTTTTTTTTTCATCTTCAAACACACACACACACGATACTGTGAAAAGTCTTAGGCAGTCATAGGAAATGTTTAAGTTATTCATTTGGGTAGTAAGGGTGTATTTTCTCCAAATGAAAAACACCATTTAGTAATAGAACGCATACAAATTATAAGTAAATCAATAAACACTAACAGGGATTTCCTGTATTCTCCAAAAGGTTTCTGATGAGCTGGATGGCTAGATGATCTCCGCTTTGGTTCCCAAACTTCTCCTCAGGGGCACCTCAGCCACTCCATGTATTTGTCATATTTCACATCCAGCTCAAATAGTTCATAAATTTAATTTGCTTATGAAGTCTGTGAGGTTTTGATTATGTGGTGTGTTAGTGGTCAAAAAATAGTGGGTATATTAGGTCGTTGCTGCAAATGCTGGGGTGGATTTAGGAGAAGTTTGAAATGATTAATGCCAACACATTTTGACTGATGTAATATCATAGTTTTACATAAAAATGAAGATCATTTACACTGTTTTTAAGACTTTTGCACAGTACTGTGTATAAATAATTAAATAAACACACACGCTTACATTGCTTCATACAGCTGTCACAAGTAGGCATATTCCTTTGTTTTGTATCTATGACATGTCCCTTAACAAAAAGCATACACAATAAAACAGGTATCTTACAAAATCTTACCTTGCAACCTACTAGAAAACACTACTTTTAATTATTGCGGTGATGTCACACAATGAAGACTGTGATTGGTTAAAGAAGTTATACACAAGCCACTCCGTTGTTGACCCAGAGAAACATTGAATCAGAATGTGCGTGTGCTGGGGGCTGGCCAATCAGCCGTCAGAAGGTTCAGGAAGAACGTAGAGAAGGAAATGTTTGTCAATATATGGATGCAGGGTTTAATTCCTGATAGAGAAAGTTCTGTTCAGACCAAAATATAGTGTTATAATGTCAAGCATTTACATGCTTCACTGCCAACACTGCACAGGTGCGGGAATCCCTGGAGAAGGTGAGGGAGAGGATGTCTGGGCAGTTTAGCGAAACGCAGCAGACGATGCAGAAACTATCGCAGGAAATGCGGGTGAGTCGAATCAAGCAGCAGGTGGCCATAGATGTTTGTGTCACGATAAGCTTCCAAAAGACCAGGGGGAGGGATCGCACCCTCAGAAGAATGTACGAGCTGAAAAGTATTTTCTGAGGAATGTAACTTCTTCACCTCTGTCTGCCCACATCCCCAGTCACAGATTTCCAGCAACAAGAGGAGGAACCAAGAGGCAGATGTAAGGGTGATCGATGAACTTGGTGATCGATTGCTTTGACCTGATGAGCAACTCCTATCTGTAAACTTTGACCTGCAAGTACATTTTGATGCCAACATTGAAATACCAAGAAACTGTGCCACTGCTTCAGGCTCGCTGCCCCAGGAGCCCAGTAAGACTGTAGTAGTGACACCTGAACCGCTGTGGGTTCAGCAGGATGGCCTGAGGCACTTCTGTTGATGTACTTACGCTTCAGCATTATGTGCACTGTCATGCTTTGAAGGTGGCTGCTTCACAGGGTGTCTGGCTGTCTGACTAACTTCTATGCGACCCATGCAATTCAGAAGCCTCTGCTGGATAGATGCGTCGGCTGCACAGAGACGCGCAGCGAGATGGGGGTCCTGCGCAGCTCCTGGGAGCAGGCAGAGGAGAGGCTGCAGGAGATGGACAGGAAGCTGAGTGCAGCCCAGACCGAGAACCACACACTCAGGCTGCAGGTACTGCTTAGGTCTCTGGGGAAGGGCAGGTGTCAGTCGCTGGGCGGTCATGTGACAGGAAGTTGAGTGCAACCCAGACCGAGAACCACAGATTCAGGCTGCAGGTACTGCTCGGGTCTCTGGGAACAGGCAGGTGTCAGTCGCTGGGCGGTCATGTGACAGGAAGGTGCTCAGACAGCATGTCAAAATAGAACAGAGAAGTACCAGTGGGGTGTGAGCCAGTTAGTGCTGCAGGGCAACTGGGAGTTCATATGTAATTTAGGAATAATGAAAGTTATGCAATTAATCCACTTGTAAATCTATAAATAAAACAGTGGAATCACTAACATGTAGAGAAGACTATTCCTTGCCTTTTAACACAGACAGCCTACACTTTGAGTGCCACCATCAAGCTATCAGTTTCGTCTTTTTCCCTCCACCGGTTTAATATCTGTTTTGAGCTCAAACGCTTTTGTTGTTTAGATATGACTTGACTTCCCTGGTACTGATGTATTTAAACTTGACTACAGCCCCCCAAGGCTGCCATTTATAGAGATCATATTCAGTCGCTTTCATGTGTAGCCGCCCTTCTTCCAGCATGGCAGACCAAAGGCCACACATGTTCACTTCTTACACGCTTTGCCGCTGTTTCACTGTCGCTAGGTGGAATCCGCACAGGACGCGAACTCCCAAGCTCTCTGCAACTTGACCCAGAGACTGCAGAGCCAGTATGAGGTTCAGCTCCAGGAGCAGGAAGCAAAATACAGGGAGCAGATCACAGCTCTCAAGGTATATCGGCCTGGCTGGTGTGTCCAGGTCCATGTCAACTATTTGGAGGTGACAGGTGGAATTTGTGACATATCAAAAAGTACATATCCAGTCAAAAAAAAAGCTTCTCTGGTGAATGACCTGGACCAAACGGTTACAGGTTCAAGTATCAAATTGAAAACCATTGTATTAGTGTTTTTGTTGTAGGGTATGTGGCATGCTCAGCATGTAGAGTCCAGTCAGCGCCATCTAGTGGTGACCATTTGCAATTACAACAGGTTTAATGGGAGTCAAGAGGGCAGATCCAGCATGGAGGAAGACCTGCTTCAGTTGTCAGCTGTAGTTTGACACTGTTGGTTTTCTCTTGTTCCCAGATGCACTTGGATGAGTGCATTCGACGGGCCGAGGATGCGGAGAGGAAGGCCAGGTTGGCAGAGGCTGAGATAGCGGAGAAGGACAGGAGGGTCCATGAAGTGGAGCGCCTCTTGGGCTGCATGGGCCAGGTGAGGCAACGGGGAGCCGCGCCGCTCCATGGGATCTCAGTGTCGTGCCACAAGGAAGTGTTGTGTGCAATGTCAGGAGGCTGTAATTGCCAAGGGGTTCTTGCCGTCTCGCCCGTCGTCCATCCAGGAGAGGACGCAGCTGGAGGGGAAGCTGCGGGAATGTGAGGAACGGCTTCAACGGCTGCAGCAGGTGCAGCAGGCGGATGCAGCGACCATCAGGAGGTAACGGGCGGAGACTCGACCTCAACTCAAGGCTTCATTTCACTTGATATCATTTCGAGCTCTTCATCCAAAACGACTTTCACAACATATAGTTTGACCCATTTATATGGCTGGATGTTTGGCTGAAGCAATCAGAGGCAAAAATCTTGCTCATGGCACAGGAAATAGGACTATCGCTCTCCAGTGTGATGTCATAAGGTGCCGACTATCTGAGGCTGACTGTGAGAACCTCCTGCAGACCCCGATGGGGAGCAGCAATGCTGTCCACTGATTGGCTACCTTGCAGGTCCCGACAGCTGGAAGAGGAGGCGGCTGGGCTGAAGGAGAGGATCAAGCACTTGAATGACATGGTGTTCAGTCAGCAGAAGAAGGTGAAGAGCCTGATTCAGCAGGTGAGGAACATAAGTCCATGTGCAACCCAAACAAACATGGGCCAGTGGTGATCAGCAGAGATGGATAGTTCAGGTTGAAAAAGTAAAAATCAAGACCAAGACTTTGTTTCAACCAACTAGCTCAGTACAGTGTCACGGTCAAGGATATTCACCCGGTTGGTTGAAACCAAATCATGGTCTGGATTTTTACTTTCTGGACCTGAACTATCCACATCTGGTGATCGGAAACTAGTGTGCAGGTTTTTCTCCCTTATTGGCTGTGTTCCCTAACACTGCCTGTAACCCCCCCTCCCCCCACCCATACACACTCAGCTGGCTGGACATCATGGTACTTTTCCAGTTATGATCTTATGAAACCCAGAGTCAGTGTGCAGAATCAGTCCATCTCTGTTCACTATCAGCCAATCCAGGAACAAGTCCAGTGATAACAAACGTATAAGACTACGAGACTCTAGTAACATCTGAAATATGAAGTCTCTCAGTGCTGGCCAGACAGCGTCAAGTATGACAGGTTACTTCAATCAGATGAGGATTTTCTGAAGAGATAAATGTTAAGTACTTGTCAGGACTGACATAATGGCATTTCTTCTGTGATCTAAAACCCTCAGTCCCATGTCAGCCATCTTCTACAGCCCTGCTCCATGCTGAGTTTTGCTGTTATGTCTGAATTTTTAGATTGAGGCTCTGAAAGCCAAGGTGGAACAGAAGGAACGACACATTACAGAGCTGCTGGACAGAATTGCCATTGTGGAGTGTGAGGTAAGACTTTCAGGGGGGCGTTTGCTAGTCCAAAGGCCAGGTGTGTGCAGTGGATATATCGCCCTGCAGCACAGCGCACCTTGGAGGGACCTAAAGCTGCGTGCCAAGTAGACAGCAAAACACAAGTGCCAACCAAAGGCAATGAATGATTGGCTGCCATAACCTTCTGTCCCTCCCGTCGGTCGTGAAAATTTGTACTGGAACACATCGGCACAACTAGACATGACAGGTGACATACAACCCAATCAGAGAGCTCAGTTTCACCAACTGGCTTTGCTGGTGATTCAACATGATCAATCGGTGAACGACCGTGTCTGACCGTGTCACACACAGCCGCACAACGGTCACCGACTCTCACTGATAACCTGACGGCTTTCAATGGCCGAAAATCAGTTTGATGTATTCCAGGCTTAAGTGACATAGTACCACTCACTACATTTCCACTACTAAAGCATTTTGAGCTATGCCTCAAAGTGTGCATCACCAATGGTGTCCAGTCAGTTAACACTGACGATTTATATTTGCTGAGCATGAGACCACTAGCACAGTTTATTTCAGTGCCAAATGTCATCGCATTTGCCGACAGTCCAGTTTCATCTTTTCCCCTCCACAGAATAACGAGTTAGAAGACAAACTGAAATATTACACCTCGCTGGAATCAGAGAGACAAAATCAAGCCACAGTCTCGCATGCAGACCAATGTTACCCTCTCTCCCCATATCCTGCTCCATCGGAAATATACACGCCTTACATGAGGCTGATGGAAATCACAGCCGCGATTAGGATCAATGAAGAATATGAATAAGATTAAGACTAAAATGTACAACTTCTTACTGTGAAGATCACCGGAATGTGCCGACGCCGCTCTGAAAAATATTTTTTTATTTATGCACAGACTTTTTGTTTGTGTCCCTCTTGGTGTGTCTGGTGGGAGGGGGGTTTGTCACACCAGAATGCGTGACTTGGTGTTATTTTTCACTTTCCTCGTGTGGTTCTGAGCAATCAAACTGATTTTCCTCATAGATAAGGTTTGGTGCTACACTTCTGTGTTATTTGTTTTAAGACCAGATGTATTTTATTTTGCGTATATTTTACATACATATATACACACACACACACACACGCAAATGTTATGTATTGTTGAATGCCTATAAAGAATTTTATATTTAACTTTATTGGTAATGTGTTCTGATGGCTGGATTTTGATTGATTTACACTTGCTCTGTAGAAATTGTGTAAGTGTATTTTATTTGGTTCCCTGTTATTTGCTTTAACAGGGTTTAATGAGGGGGAACTTCTGCGTCACACCTCCAGCACAGGGTGTTTAAATCCCACCCTCCCTAGACCCTGGACTTCATAGGAGGCGGGGTGGTAAATTATATGTGCCTTCATAGTCTTTAAGTTATATTCTGTTTTCACCTTCCTCCAGAAATATATATGCAACTGGACTGCAATTTTTCAAAGATTTTAAGAAAGCTCTAATAAATGTGCAGTATTGTGCCAACAGTATGTAATAAATATCAAAATAAGGCTCATGATCCTCTTTACCTAATTTCAGTGCTGAGGGTAAAATATGATTGGTCTTATTACTGTAATATGTTGAACTAAACTTACAGAGAACATATAGCTTCAGTATCCTTCCATCCCCTAACCACTTATCCAGTACAACCTATACCAAAATCTCATCCAGGGGGTACTTCTGCATCATAAGGCGTATACCCAATGTGGGCGATTTATGGCACTTTTCCGTTGCAGGGTTATTCCATTATATACCGAAAATTAGCTGTGTCAGAAGCACTGGGCAGTTTGCAAATCTGGCATACTATTTAGAAGGCAATTCAACTCTTACATACATGTAAACGTGTGCAGACTTCTCACACCAGCCAGCCGACCAAACTTGGCAAACCTGCCACTGCCACCAAGTGCCGATGGAACCGTCCTGGGAACTGACGGTTTTCCATTGTAAATTATGCAAGCCGTGCCG
The DNA here is from genome assembly GCA_019775895.2 of Stomatorhinus ivindoensis. Classification (NCBI taxonomy): domain Eukaryota; kingdom Metazoa; phylum Chordata; class Actinopteri; order Osteoglossiformes; family Mormyridae; genus Stomatorhinus; species Stomatorhinus ivindoensis. Next base: position 13,838,766 of record JABFEB020000020.1, on the reverse strand, counting down.
GCACTGACAGGGCCCTGCTTAGCAGGAATTGTTCTTTAACCCCCCCCCCCGTCAGGTACGGCTCGCATAATTTACATTGGAAAGCCATCAGTTCGTGGTCATGGCAGTGGAAGAGCGCCAGAAAAGAAAGAAAAGAAAAGAAAGTTGTTTATGTCACCATCACCTGATTTGTCTGAATACAAAGAGATACCGGTGATCTGCGCCGATACGCACGGATTACGTGAACGGAAAAGGGGCATATTTTATATATTACTCATTATTAGTTGTATGCCATATAACGGTGTACTGATGTATTCCCAATAGCCCCAATCTTGAAAAATTCCAACCTCCTACTTGTTGAAGTACTACAGACCATCTGAACGGAAATGCAAATTTAGGCAAGTGAATGCTAATTCTGCTGGCGTCTGATGCCAATATAACAACAGAAGTGCTAGCGGTTATTAGCGCTCTATACCGACTCTTCTGAGAAAAAAGCGGACCGAGCTGGAACCACATCGTAACCATGTAGTCTCTCTTTGGAATATGGCCGGAGTATGGCCCGGTTCCTGTATGCCAGTGGAAAAGCACCACAGCCCCGAGAGGTGCGCAGTGCCGTGGATGGCCGCAGTGGCCAATCGTGGTGGCCAGAGCACGTTTGCCCACCGTTTCAGTGCTTCTGCCTTTGCTGTCAGTTACAAATATCAGCAAAATCTCAGCTACTGTTAAAAATGTGGAAACGTAGTAATGTTAGTTACGACGACACATCAAGTGTGAAGATCTTAAAATGTCTCAGAAAAGTTGACTAAAGCACTGGGGCCAGCAGTTTGTTTCCTAGTTGATCGAGAGTTCGGTACTTTCTAAAGCGCTCAGGAAGAAACAGCAGATACTTAAATATATGAAAGGAATTAAAATCAAAGAAGACACTGCTGGGTCCCTGCAGGCGCACAGAACACGAGCAAAAGGTGAGAACCAAACCCCCGCCGACACGTCCATCTCAGTGCGAGGAACCGTGAGCTTATTCCTCTGCCCTGGGGGGCTCCCAACCATTCAGTTTCCGCCGTACAAAAATGCACTGACTGGTGAAACACAAATAAATACAGAATTTATTTTTGGAAATTAAACAACCTACCCACAACCCCCCCCAGGGGTAATTTTAAAATGCTTAAATAAAAATGGCCCGGTGGAATACTGACCATGAAAGGGGGGTTTGGGAACAGATAGCGTTTTCTAAATACTGTTTTGTACTTCTCCAGAAATGCAAAAATAATTAACATTAAGCCAGTGCATTAAATGAAGGGGGGTCAAGTTGACACCATCAAATACACCATTGGGATTCAATGCTACCAATTATTTATGCTCGGAGTAGCAGCATATTGCATAGATATTGTTATGCATTGTCCACCAGGGCAAAGTAGCTATATTCTGCAAAATTAAATTTAGATATATTCTGCAAAATGTTTTATTAATCTTATCACGGCATGCTGTTAAAGTTCGAAATTAAGTTAATCATTACCAACTTAGATTTCCAAAAGTTTTTGTGGAAATTTTGTAAATTGCAGCGAACACTCCTGGTCCTGCAGCCACGACCTCAGATGAATTCAGCCGCGGCAATCTGCGCATCTGGAGCGGATTTTGATTCGGTTTCTCCTCTGGGCCGCTGGGCGCATTGGCACGGAGTCGGCGGAGATAAGAGATTGTGAAGAGGGCGGTTAACTCTGCCTTCTGGGTAAGCCAACGTCAACATTATATAAGCAAGTTTTCTTTCTCCCAGCTTATTTGAAGACAATTCTTTTATTACACGTCTGGAATTTTAATGATGAGAACTAGAGGAGAGAACTTCAAAGGAGCGTGGCGGGAGGATGTGCGGAGTCTGTGTTACTCAGCTGGTTGATGCTCTTTGATAACCCTAGTAATTGGTACTGGAGCATAGACAAGGGCGGGGGCTTAAACAAACACCGGGAGGACGCACTGAGACTGACGGCCTGAAGGATTCCAGACAGCGCTGCTCAGCCCACAATAATAAATATGTCATCATGAAGATCGTCTCTGTGCTGGTATTAATTAAGACCACCTCACCTACATAACTATGGAGACCGTTACCAGCTCGGCAGAGCATTTTTAACATCCCCTTGCCTGCCCTGTCCAGCAATGTGCTTGCAATCAAAATATGCTGACATTGCTGGGCTGGAACCAACCTAGCTTAATACGATTGTTTATACTCTGTGTGAATCCCACAATATATATTTCATATTAATAAATTACCCTTGAAACCTGTAAGTTATTGTTTTAAATAGACTAGTGGTCCCACAGCTAAGATCCCATGAGAACTGGAGCGGTTTTGTGAAAAGGGAGGGGAAATAAAATATGATGAAAAATACATTTTATATGCTTGAGGGTTCGTGGTTCACATGTGATATGGATCTGTATATTTGGATTGTTCTGCAGTGTGAATCTCCTTTGTTCACTTTATTATTCATTTTTTTCCCACAGTGCAGAGGATATTAATTTCCTTTTGTCAGACTTTTGACAAGCTTGAACTGGTAAAATTTATTTTGTTGCATAATGTGTTTTTTTTAGAGTTCGCTGCATAGTGTGCATTTCTTGCCTAACAATGTCAACTAGATATTTTCAGTCATAGTGCTTTTTTGTCATCCACCAAAAAAGGGAATAGGGGGCTGTTTCTGACCCTTAGCATTTTTTATGGTGGATTTTCTATCTGAATTAGTAGCATTTTCACAGTTATTACATGATTAACTGAAATGACACCTAATTAATAGTGAACTGGTTTTAGTGTGCATTTTACTGCTCTTCTTAGAAATGGTATGATTCGGAAAGAAAACGGCAACTTTCCGCCCAAATCATGGCAAAGACATGTTGAAGTAATTGAAGTCCCCCTGGTTCTCATGTTCTGGATTTGGGGATTAAGGTCCCTGTAACCTAGCCTGCCTTTGATCAGCACTGGCTTTCGCTGCTGATTCCAGCTTTCGGGGACATTAGTTGATGCTTATTTTTCCCGTGTAGTATGACCTAGTGCTGGGTGGTTCAGGCGGCCTAATGTGCTGCAGACCATAAAGTGCTATCACTTAAAATATCTCGGGTGATGTTATATGTGCATGGAATATAATATAGTTAATAAAATAGGCCTATACAGTTGGATGACACATTGAAATACTGTATATTTGAACTTTGTCTTTTCTTTTAATACATGCTCTTTAGAATGTATTACCAATATAATAAAAAAACAGAATAGGCAGTAATGTAAGGTGTATTGAATGGTATTAGCGAGTGGCTTAAATCCGACTTAGGTCAAATTTGGTTTAAGTAATGGTTTGCGCTGGATGTGCCTGTGTGGCGCTTTGTGCAATGACTATGATGAGGCGCTAGATGGCAGCCTTGTGTGCGCTTTTTCAATCCTTGCGTGATGCACGTTCTCAACGCCTGAAATGTATCCAAAGTAACTGATGGAGGAAGTGGAATTTAGGAGCAACGAAATGTGCACCTGGAAATGTCAAAAGGCCAGTTCTGTAAGGGTGTTGTCTTCAAGAACACAGTCAGCAATGTGTCATTGCCTTTGGTGTTGTGCGGCACGACCCCGTCAGTAAAGAGGAAGCACTGATTAAGAGTATCGATAAAGAGGAATGCAGCCGTATACTGCGTGTACGAGCTCTGCCGTCCGCCGACGGTATGGGGTTTGTATCTTTTGTTCCCTTGTTTGTTACAGATTTTTTTTCTATCTACTCTCCATATATGTTTTTTTTTAATCTTGGTTGAATATTCACACTTTTTCTGCCAACAGTTAAAAGCTGTTCAGATGCATGTCTGGAAATACACCTTCAGTCACATTTCACACCACGTTTCTCGGTATTACTGTACTTTTCTTCCCCACAAGACCCTGGCTCGGTGTTTTACACTGTAATATCAGGTAAATACCCAAGCCATGTACTTTATAAGCTCCTGGAAGATGATGGAGGGATATCATCAGCAATTACCCAGAAATCCCTGCTAATTCCCCAGTCTTGTAAATTAACCATCTGTGTCTTTTATAACCTGGGTGTCAGGTCTGGTTATGGGTCATGCCAAATCCCCAACAAACAAACAAACAAACAAACAAACAAACAAAGAGGCATTAAGGGAACCTGCCAGCAGGGGGCGCACTGTAGAAAACTTTAACGCATCATCACCAGGTGGCTGGCTAGTTTGGCATCACGGCCAGCCTGTATGGGAGCAGATGGTTTTTGTCACAGTGCTTTCTGCTTTCTGCTTATATTTTATTTGAACTATCAGCTTAAAAAGTTTCTGCGGCCTTTTAAAAAAATCAATTAAGATATTGAGCAAAAACTCATTTTAAAGTTTGATAGAGTTTATAAACAATCTACCTCTAAAAAATAAATTATGTTACTATTTACTGCTTTATACAGTTTAGGTGATGTGTTTCCATTTATATTTTGAAATACTTTGCCCTAATAGGCTATCTGAGATGTTAATGTAATTTAAGATATCAGTTTTTGCTTTATAAATGCCTAACAGGTTACTTTTTCTAATATGTATAGAAACTTGCTACCTTTGAGGATTAGGGCAAATTTTATAAATGTAATAGATGTTTCCTACTGAAAAACACAGGAGAATTAGTCCAAAACAATAAGACACTTCATGCCTTATTACTCTATATGCACAGCTGGGTGTAGATGTTTTGCTGTTTAACCACAAAATTGCATTATAATCCCTAAAATACTTTGTGCTTAAAGTGAGATTAGCTAGTTGTGTGAAGTTTGTGACAAATCTACGGTGGGCATAATGCAACGTTTAACCATAAATTCATGTAACTGTTCTTATTGTAGATTGTTTTTCCCCATAAATCACCCAACCTGTCGACAGTTGCTTAGCCATGCCTAACAAATCAAATGCAGAGAGATTCTCTGTTTTGAACCGCATGCGATCTTCCCTCCAAAATCGTGTTTTTAGGTGCAGTGGCTAAGACTGCCTCTGTATGCTTTCAGGCAGCAGCTAGCGTCCCGCTGAGCGGTACACTGAGAAACCCCACCACTGCAGTATTTACATTGATTTTTTATCTCGAACGTGGACACCAACGGTGCTTTGAAGACTCTGTGTGCCACACGTGGGAAATGGAATGTTGACTGCTTGTAATAACGAAAGTGAAAGCTGGCTTTTCAAGATCCTCTCATCTCTTTCCTTTTATTTTTCTATCGCTTTTCTTTTCCAAAACATGAGAAATCTGTCAGCGTTGACAGTTACTGAAATACCTTCGGTACATAACCTGATATTGAAACCCTCTTAGATTAACAGTCCTACTGGGGGCAGTTCATCCTGAACCTTCATCTGTTGGTGGCATAAATCTTGCAAATGAAAACCATGAGCTGGTTCTGTCCACCTCTGGGGGAGCATCACATAGCAGCCTGTCTGAGGGCTGCTTAAGATTTGGGGCAGGGATTACACAAACTGCCCCATTGCATTACAGAGACGGGCATGTCTTTTGGCTGCTATGGCAAATATCTAAAGGCCATATAGTGTCAGATTCCTTGATAGTTCTGTACTTTTTGTAATAGTACAATTTTTTTTAAGTGGTCGTCATCTTGTATTCCCAGTGCTTTTATTTGCTAGTGATTTTGTCTAAAAACTGCCATGGAATTACAGCACTTATGTATGGTGTCCGGCGATACTGCGGCCTTTAGTGTGGGAAGATGGATTAGGCAGCCCTTACAATTGCTGAATGTTAAATGGATGCATTTAAAGTCCTTTATTTTTAATTACACTTCAGCTCTTTCAACTTCCAGAGCTGAGTAAAAACAGGCGACTGAATGAATTCAGTGTTTGAATTAAAAAGTCATTTAGGCTGTTGTGATTGTAACCATGCCAATGTAAAATGTACAGCATAAAATGGTAAATGTCTTAATTTTTTTCCCTATTCTTTAATAAAGTTATTTTTTGTTCTTGTTGGGACTCAGGTCATACGCATGGCTAAAATGAAATGATTGCAGTTTTTATAACATTGTAACCATTGTAAGAGAAACACTAACTGTTTGTCATATGCACAGTGTTAGCAATACAGATGTACTTGATAATTCTGCAGGAGCTGATTAGCTCTGGTTAGCTTACTACGCGTTTACCAAGAATGTGCAGTTATTCAGACGTTCTTAGCTCGCCTATTTTGCTCATTTATGCGTATCTCTGCCCTGACGCTTCACGTGAAGCGCAGACTGTGGGCTAGCGTCAGCGTCGGCCTGCGCGTGAGCCGGCTCTGCTGCGCGTACAGGCTAACATCCTCGTGCCCCGGACACTAACTTCTGACCGTTACCGCAGCCACGGACATGTGCGATCTCTGGTGTGGAGGTGACAGAGACTCCAAATGCTTGGAATGTGGCACTGGGACCTGCTGGCTCCCTCCTCTTCGCAGCAGAACTTGGACCCGGTCCTGGCCAAGTTCCTGCACTGTTACTCTTAGAGAATTAAAAACAACAATAGCAACTAGAAACTAGGGGAGGGGGGGCCCAGCTGGAGTCAGAGCTTGATGTCCTTTGTGAATATGTTTCTCTTTTTTTTTAATTCTGACACCTGCAAGCTATTTCAACAAGATTTACAACACAGAGGATGCGGGCAGAGCAGAGAGGGGTTGGGGTGTCAAGGGCTTTAAGGCTGTTTTGTGGTGGCAGTTGCTTGGGGGGGGGGTCACTATTTTCTTAACAAATCACAAGGAAAATACATTGGTCGAATGCTGCCTGAGCGTTTTGATGTTGCGTGCTCCCTAACCCAGTGGAGCCAGCATCGTTCATCAAGTTAGACACGGTGTGGGGGCTGGGGGCGGGAGGGAATGCTTTTTAACAAGGGGGGGCTCTCTCAGAGAAGGCATAATTCTGAGATTTGGAGACAGGAAATGGAGTCCACACGGACAGTCATTAGCGGGATCTGAAAGAGCAGATCTCTGCAGCTCGCTTGCATTGCTGTGGGCTTTCTCGCCTTACAGCTGCCAATGTCTTCCTGTTTATCGGTTTGATATACATTGTCTCATTTTAAGATTTTTGTCTTTAGCTGTTTGGTCTACGAGTGAGTCCTTCATTCTGGCGAAGGAGACCCCACCTCTGCATTCAGAAAAGCCTGATTAAAGAAATAGGTGAAAGAGCTTTTTATGGATGAAATTCTTGGGGCTCCCCCCAACCCATGACCCCCCTAACCCCGTTTCACTTTACAAATAGTCTCTTTCGCTCAACAGTTTAGCAATTCAGTGACTAAATGTCTCTCATTAAATGTTTTCTGTTTGTAACAGGCAGGAAATGCCATCTGTCGTGGTCAAGTCGCTGTGCTCTCAGTCTCTCTACTCCCGTGAGTGTGCTTGTGCAAGTGTTCCAGACATTCACTTTCTCCTGCATTTCCACCATATGAATTGGGAGTCCTGACCCACACTGGACAGCGTCTAAAATGCTGATGGCGTACTCGGGCAGCTTAGGCCCTGCCCCTCTCTCGGTGGGGAGGGCGATTCTTTCTGCCGAGGCTGTGCTGAGTCTCGTTGGACACACAATTCCACGAGAGAGCTTGTGTTTCTGGAGAGGTGTCTTGGAAGACTTTATCTTTCACTAACTGCTGTCAGAACCAGTTTGTGAGCAACAGCTTGTAATCGTATGCGATTTATTCAGAAGCTTATACTAAACTCATTATCTCTGAGTGAAAAGGTGACTGCTCAATAACTGGTCACACCATCAGTACTGACGCACCCAACCATTTCCTGTAGTTGCTGGTCTTGTTAGTGCTGTGTGTGGATTTTGACCCTGTCTGGCATGTGGAATTCCTTCAGCTTTGATATTTTCTTGGACTGCTGGCTCTCAATTTCCCTCTGGGTATTAAGAAATGTCTGTTTTTCTGCCTGTCTGTCTGTCTGTCTGACTGCCTGTCTGACTGTCTGTCTGTCTGTCTGTCTGTCTGTCTGTCTGTCTGACTGCCTGTCTGTCTGTCTGTCTGACTGCCTGTCTGTCTGTCTGTATTTATCTAACTAAAGTCCTTTTTTGTTCAACTACTCCGATTTAGACTTGCTGCCGTTTAGATTCATTGACTTTGTTCCAGCTTTATCATTTGGAGTGGATGTCATCGTTACTTCAATGACAGGCAGTTCACATCCTGATGCGACAACGCACCCTAAACTATAGCATTCCTATCAGATTGGCTGCTCATATGATGACCATATTCTTCAGTTGTATCAAATTCAGAAATCTTTCTGTGTTTGGAGGACAATCCTCATCTTGAATGTGTAATTCCATAACCCCTGGCCAATGGCCATGAATGCTGACCCTGGCTGAGATGAATTCATGTATGATGTAGAATTTTGCTCCAGGCTTATGGCGTGACTCTTTCTTTATACAGTACGGAGCTGACTGCAGCCTGGCAGATCCCCATCGCCCCCGGGCTGCGTTTGTAACTGTGCAGACGGCAACAACCTTTGACTCTTTCTTTATACAGTACACAGCTGACTGCAGCCTGGCAGATCCCTGTCGCCCTCGGACTGCTTTTTTAACTCTGCAGACGGCCAACAACCTTTGATGCGGCTGACTGTGGCCTGGTGGATCCCCATGGCCTTTGGGCTGCATTTGTATCTCTTTGCACAGTCTTTAAATAACCCGATGCCATCACAACAAGATCTGTTTTATTGGGTACTCCTACAGGAGTTGCATGTCATTGCCCTTGACTGAGTCTTGGGATAGGCTCCAGACCCCCCCGACCCAGTAGGATAAGCGGGTATAGGAAATGGATGGATGGATGGATGGATGAATTACTCCCAATGGATTTTATCCCTTATTTCGCAAACCGTGAAACTTCAACACTCCTGGTAATTGACTTAAAATGGAAAACAAATATGATAAATGCCTGAGAAAAAGGTATGGCTGCAAGCACAGGGACACCACGGTAAAGCGGGCGCCTTGCGGGAACAGCTGTGCTGCAGGCA
>JABFEB020000020.1:13813122-13825970 GCA_019775895.2 Stomatorhinus ivindoensis | reverse complement strand
CCCTCCACCCCCCCGATCTGATAGCTTTTCATTCCTAGCGCCAAGCCGTCACCTTGCAAATGGCTCCAAGCAGCAGCGGCAAAGAGGTGGTGCTGGGGTGGGGTGGGGGTAGGGGGGGTTGAGACAGAGGAGCTGGGCTGTGTCAGGGCTGGGCGCTAACAGAGGGGAGAGATTAGGGGTGTCAGAGCTCCAGCCGGGACCGGTGAGCCCGCTCACACGCCCCCCCCCCTTGCACGCCTTGTGCACTCACACACCTGACTACGGAGACACCACGGCCCCCTTCCTGTTTAGCTGTATTTTTACATGGCCCCCTCCTTCCGTGCCAAATATCCGTCCGGGTTTTTGTCTTCCTCCACTCTTGCCAGCTGCTAAACTGGGAGATGATGTTTGTTAGAGACCCAAAGAAGGAGGATGTTTCCCAGCTCGACGCGGCTCCTGCGTTTTACGCTTCCCTAACAGCTTATAACTAGAAGCTATGAAGCTGTAAATCAGCAGGGCTGAAGACATAAACTCTGCGGTCGCAAAAAAAAAAAAAATCCATAAAGTTGGTGAAATTTTAGCTATAAAATTCATATCACGTCAGGTTGATTGCAGTTCCTTCTGGAACCTTCTCTGTTTCACAAGCTTGAGGCCCGTCTCTTGTAATCGGTCATGATTAAATATGGAACAGGAGGCATGTATTTATCCATCTGAAGTACATTTCTATCTGCTGTAATAAATACACAGACGTGCAGGAAATTGTCACTGGGAAGCCAAAATCATATCTTTTGGTCTTATGTATTATTACCAGATATATACAACTGTGCATTAAAGAGGAGCTATCCTTCATCCTACTTTAGACGTGCAGCTGAAAATAAACCAGATGTATGGAGATATCATCACTTCAGGGCAGTCTTTGCAGTGAGTGGCTTCTGGGTAGCCCCGCATGTTCCACCACAGCAGACGATCAGGTGGTCTGTCACACCCGATCCAACACCGCGGTGCTGTGCCCTGCTATTGGGCACTGAGTGCCTGCACAGTAAATTCTGTTGAGGAATGGGCCGTTGATTGGAAAGACATGAGTTTCCCGTCCTGTGGACAGAGCAGGAAATAAGCTTAATCTTTTGTGTGTGTGGCTCCTTATTCGCAGCCTGATTGTAGGGCAAAGAACGGCGAAAAAACAGCCAAGCGCTGGACGTATTTATGGGTAGAAAAACAATCTCTTTTGGTGGGAAAATTGATTCCTACAAACTTCTGCTCGGAGAGATTTCTGAAAAACACAATGCCTACAAATCCAGAACTGGTCAGTCACGGAGCAGATGTGTGTACATGCTGGCCGCATTCGATCGAATGCCTTCGAAGCTGCTTCCAGCTTCTGGGGGGGGGGGAACGGGACACCGCGGCTCAGTCACCGCAGACGGTCCCTGTGCCTGAAGCACCCTAGAGAGCCCCACAAATGGCAGCCCGGCAACAAGGCAGCCCAATTTGGCCTTTCGTCTGGGGTTCTTCTCTTCCCCTCTGAGAGGACCTGGTTTGACACCTACATGTTTGGGGCTGTCGTCTCACCCCCCCCCCCCCCCCGACACCCTGTGGAGGGAGAGTGGGGAGCCCTGCTGGTGGACAGCTGGGAAACCTTGCAACTTAATGCCTCCATCAGCGTCTGAGCGAGAGACGAAGCTCAGTAGTTAAGACCCGTCAGTGAGCTGCTACGGAACATCAAGTGAGACCTACTGGGGGTGAGACCTACTGGGGGTGAGACAGGGAGCCATTTTACTCTCAGAGTACAGTCAGAAATGTATGTTTTGACGAGTTTTGTGATCACAGGTTGTTACTAAGAAGCCTGGATTTAGTCAGACCTTGTGATTAACTTTTATTTCCGTATCCGTGAGTTTGAATGTATATAACTTCACAAACATACACACAAAGGAGGGGTTGGCACATGTCTGCGTGTCAGGCCTTCTGTTGGGTCCCAGCTGGTTGACGTGACGCTCGGCCACATTGTTTTGAAGGTGGTCCCCCACCAGAGGAGAATGTATGACACAGACGCGGAAATCCACCACGCGACATAAAGTATGACTTTAAAAAAATGAATGGTTGGTTTGTTTTGTGGGGGAATGACCTATATACCTGAAAACCTGACCATTTGGTCCACAAGATTCACACAAAACTAAGAGCCGCGGCAGTTCAGGGCTCCTTTGAGGAGTCTTCGTCATTGAGAGGGGGAGTATATTTATGACCCCAACAGAAAGATGAGAATCAGTTCAAGCTGTTGTCTGTCTGGGTGTGGTGCTATCAGAATGCTACCATCACCTGTTTCCGTGGGCCTTGCTCACATCTGGCTTACGTTACGCACACAAGGTACATGTCTTCTGAGGGCCTTAGCTTTCAGCTCATATTTCCAATATAGGCTGCAACAACAAATTCGGACTTGGAGAATAGCACTGGCTTCTGAGGGCAGGTTTGCTTTTCAAAAAAAAACTAGCAGACATTTTTTTGTTAAAGGCTAATATCTGGACTGGAATTTTAATTCAGCTAGCTTTGCTATTTTTTTTCCCAGCCCCCCCCCCCCCCGCGCTAATTTTATAGCCCTAAGTCAAACATAATCACGGCAGTAATGATCTGTCCTTGTTAGTGTCATAACTGCACTTTCCCATCCTCAGTTCCTCAGTTGGTTTTACTTAATGACAGCATTCATTAAATCTGTCGAATAGCACTTTCAAAAAGAAAATTGTGTGATGCCATTTTGCTGGAGAACAAAACCACTGCAATCAGCCAGCCAGGGCGCAGTGGAAGCAGTGCATGTCGCACACTGGCACCTCATTCCAGCAGGAAATCTAGGTGCCTGGAAATGTTTTTGCGTTTAGCGGAGGGCTCTGCGACAGCCGGGGTCCCTCTCTCCTTCCCCCCCCCATGAGCAGAGCAGCTGTAGTGTCAGGCCGGCTGCCTCTAGTTGTGTGTTTTTTTCTGTTTTACAGACCTCTCCCCCGAGCATTCATGGAAGCTATAATGTCATGCAATTGTGACTATATTATTTTTGTATGAATCCCTGAAAGTGATGTAACAGGAAAGAGGGAAGCAGCACCCTCCCCACCAAGGAGCAGGGGGTCAGATTCCAGCTGGCAGATTCCCAGACTAACTTAAGCTTTTCTCCACTGCTCTCTTTCCCTCTCCTCTCCTTCGGCGGTGAGTCACACCCGGCGCGGAAAAGGGCCGCGCTTCCCGCTTGCGTATCTCCCAGATACTGACGCATCGGGGCCGAGCGCGTCCACGTGCCGCCTCATCTGCAGGGGCGTCCCATGGAAATCTCTGCTGCTGATGGCTTCAAAGACGGGCGTGACCCCTTGGCTGATTTCACTCTCATGATTTGCTCTTTATATTTCTCGTACCCGAGACCGCAGTCCTAAATGGTCTGCCCATTTAAGGTTTTTGATTTATACATGCGAAATGTCCGCTGTAGGAGTGACACCCCCCCCCCCCTTTTCAGAGCAGCTTGCATGGTAAATTTTTTTTATCAGTTTTAACAGCTGGATAAATTGCTCTAGGGAAGAGTCCAGCTTTGTCATGGATACGCGCACATGCTCCTTTGTAGGATAAGGGCCTGCAAAAATACCTTGGTAAAGATTTGGGCTGAGAACGTTGGTCTTTTTAAATGTACAGATCATAAATTCACCCCATCCGTCCTGTAAAGGGACCTCACTCATGGGTGATTTCCTCGCCACGCGCTGCGGTGCCAGGTCTGACCTCGTGATCTGGGAGCGTTAGCCAGCTTCTTGTACAGACAACGTACATCTATATTGATCACTGTCAATACCCCTTAAATGTATCCGTCAGGCTCTTCTCTGTGGTTTTATCCAAAAGTACAGTAGGCTCCGGAGTTTCCACTGTAACAGAAGGCGTGGCACGTTTCCAGCTCACATCAGTCAATGTCTTATCTGACATGACGTAATTAAAAAAATAATTAATTCCACACCGCATGCGGTGAGACTCCTGTTTCCTGTTTTCGTAATCAAACACGTTTGGATACCGCGATGTTTTCCCTGAATTACAGAAATCCCACTGGGCACTTTGGGGCCCGACTATGGGCAGAGATGGGAGACGTAACACTGAAAGAATGAAGGAGACTCAGTTTCCCATGTTATTGTGTTTGTTACATTGTTACATTTTTTCTGTATCTGTGAGTATTTTGTGTGTGTATTTGTTGGGCGGTGTTGTGTCTGTTTCTCGCTGGGTATCTGTACACCCTCCTGTATGATCCTGTGAAATCCATTTTGTTCTCCATTTTTGCATTCAAGTTTTCTTACCCGAGTCGGTCACCTTGATTTTACATTTGTAGTTTTAGGACTTAGAATATAATATATGGTTGCGTAACCTGGTAACTGCCCAGGTATTGTTTGTTTGAACTACAGTGGTTCTGGCTGAGTGAGGGATGATATTACCAAGTGCTGGCCGCTATATCTCACTGTGTGCTGTCAGCGGGGGTGTTGGAGGGGCAGATTCACGAGGCCCCAAAAACGTCGTGACAAGGGCCCCCCGCTTGGCAAAGGCTACTAAGGGGGCCATCTCTCCCCCCAGCTTACCAAAATCTATTGAGAGGGACTCCTGCTAACCCACCTCCCCACTTGGCAAAATCTTCTACCGGGACCCAGTATCGCTACCCCCCCCCGGTTGTCGGTATTAAGCTAACTGTCAGTTTAGTTGTGTGTGGGTGAGATTTGTCGTTCAGATGATGGATGGCAGCGGAAGGTCAGTCTGCTTCCCAGGACCCTGTCCTGTAAGTAAGGTTCTGTGCTGTTTGCAGACACGTGACTTTAGGAATCAAAGTGATTCTTTCATGCTAAATGAATCTTTGGTTCATTCTCTTACTGAGCTCACTGAAAAGGACTCTGTTTAAGACTCATGTACAATTGTTTATCTGCTCTTGTAGCTCTGGTTGTGGCTGGGAGTCCCTCAGCACTGGAACACAGTTGGCCTCCTTCCACTGCAGGAAGGAAGTGGTAAGTCAGCCAGGCTGTCTGGGCCAGCCGCTGCAACAGCTCCTCCAACAGGTCTGTCAGGCACCTGCGGGCTGATGATCGCTAGTAGTGTGGAAGATACCACTCTACTATGGTGGTGGGGGGGTTGTATTGGCAGAGGCCACATGAATCTGAGCAGGTGTGGAGGTTTCAGCGTAATGCAGTATTGAAGGAAGTTATTCAGTTTTTAAAGAATGATTTTGTCTCACTTTTGCAGGTGTGTGTATTTATTACTGTTAAAACATACAGACACCTACAGTGAAATTTTTGAGCCTCGTTTGTCTTTGTATCGCCCTCTGTAGTTTTCCTCGTTTGTGGATATCACAGAGTGGCTTAATAGGACACGGATATTATCTACTACACTATTCTATATCCCTTTGTTTTGTTTTTCTTAATGACTGCCTGTAGCAAACATTTACTTGCAAGATTTTTATCCGAAAAGCATAAGTGACATGTAAATATGAATTTTGAATCCCAGAAAGTGTGTCAAACTTTTAAACTCAACTCCTGACTCTGATCCAGAATCTCCTTTGCATTTTCTCTTTAATTGCTCTCATCTGTCTGTACTCAGTGTAAATGTGCTAATCAGGACATAGCGTGTCTCCTCGGGGTTAATCTGTGGAGATTCATTTCCGTGGGTGAATTAATGCAATTTTCCAGCCATTCGGAATCCTTCAGCTTATCCTACAGATAAATGGTTATGGATGAATCCTTATCATAAATCATCTGAAATGGCATAGGGTAATGGTTAGTGTGTGATATACATCAGAAACCTTAAGTGCTCTACCCAATAAATCCAAAACTGGAATTCAAATCCTGTCGGGTATAGAATCTTCACTTAACCTTGGATGGGATCCAAGGCTGTTTAAATCAACTTGCCCATCATACTTAATGTGTCCAGTAAAGGCTTGACCAATGATGTGAGAAGATTTATCAGTGTGGCGGATTGATTAAAACTGCTGGTGTGTGTTAATGTACAAAGTTTCATAAATCACGTTTTATGCATTATGAAGCTTTCCTTTACCTCTGCCGTTCTGTGAAGCAGGGGCTGTTCCCCAGAGGCCCTGGCAGCTGGGTAACCATGTGCTTGCTGTGCTTTTTGTCTGGCAGAACGTACCACGTCGTTCTGCTTCGGTTACCGGGAGCCCGGCCGGCTCTGAGGCTCCGGATGCTCTTCCAGTGCCCAGGGCAGCCCGTGCAGCCGTGCTCAGAGAGTGGGGAGTACACGGATTCAGACCGGAGCCCTGGATAGCTGGGTATCTCCCCAGCATATGGAAAACCCCCCTCCACACACACACACACACACACACAGACAGTGGTATGCTTCCAAGCCTGTGTCCTCGTCTAGAGGTTATTCCTGAACTCTGTGTTCCCGCCGTTATGGAACGTTGACCCCCCCCCCCCCCCCGGCCCGGGATCCTGATGGGCAGGGCAGCTGCTGAGAGAGTGTGTTTCAGTGTTTTTGTGAAGCGAGCATCAGGGGACCCCAGCGCGGGCCGCACACAGCTGTTCTTCTTCACGAACTTCTCGGTGGACGTTCTCACTCGGGCGAACAATAGCACCTACGGTAAGGCTTTCTGTGAAAGGTCGTCCCACGGGACTGTCAACGTTTGTCGTGTCAGTAGTATTTCTTTATTCGTTTGAATATTTAGAGTGCTGTTTCGTCACAGACTACAGTTTCTGAGGAGCCTTCATGACCGTTCTCCACTGGTTATATATCGCACCATCAAACACTTTCAAAGAGCAATAAAGTGAGGAACATTAAAATGGAGGAATCTGTCTCACAGGCTTATATTGCACTTGGTCAGGCCATGTAGCTTTTACTGCTGCATTGACACTGATACTTATTAGACTGTAATAGTTATAGGGGACTTTGGTCACCATTGAGAAATTACCTGTGAGCCCCAGAATCGCTCTGGTTGTCTGAGAGAAGGCAGCGAGAACGTGTTCCTAAATCATACTCTTGGAGCTCAGCTTAGGGACCTGGCCAACAATTGCTTCTCAGATCCGTGTCCAAACGCACGGCACACCCTTATGGGTGATAACGCGTTAAACACAGAAGGCAAAGATACAGATTTGGAATTGAGGATCTTAAACATGCGATGGTCTATAGTTTTGGCCTCAGAAAATATACACAATCTTTTTGTTTTTTGTTTTTTTTTAATGGAAACAATACTCTAGTAGTTTTCTATATCTTAATTCCTATCCTTTCATCATTCATAAATGTATAAACATGGACATCAGTATAACATTGTCTGTCTGCATGAAACCCAATAAGGTGTCGGAGGTTCTTCCTGGTTTTCCTTACGGTGACATGAAATGTCCTTAAATATCAATAGAAGATGATGCACAGTGTGAAGTGTTTGAGGAAAAAACATACGCAGAATTAGACTGGATAGAGTGAGTACATCAGTTTTTCTTTGGAGGTTTACAAGGACAGTAGACTAGGTGCAGCCTAAACTTGGATTATTAAGCATTAATGTTCAAATAAGGCAGTTAGAACGTGGAAGACCTTCAATTGTATGCGTGCTTTGAAATGTCCCCTTCCTCCTACACGCTTCCTCCCCAGTGTGGACAGAAAGTGGAAGGCTCCGGCAGAGAGGCCTCCGCTCGCGGGTGCCGACAGCACGCCGACATCGTCCTTCACATCCCAGAAGCTTCGCTACGGCTGGTGGACACACGAGCACCTCTCCACGAGTCGCCTCCACCTCAAGCGCGCAGCTTAGGAGTTCTTCTCCAGTAGCTTTACAGTGACCGTCTTGGTCTCTGAGTACTCCCGCAGACTGTACTTCCCCCTGCAAACACACACATCGCTCTCACTGTCTCTTTCCACTTGTGGCCTGCTGTCTGACGTACGGCTTGGAACAACGTAAACCCAGGAACGACTGTGTCATCCTGGGGACATCTTTCTGTTAAGCGTGTGAGAGGGGACACTGCGTTTGTGCCAGATAAGCCCTCTGTTAGAAAATTCAGGCTGCTCTTTTCAGTAATCTGACATAAACTCCTTCACTGCTGAGGTAGCAGTTCACAGTCACCTTTGCTAATGTGATGCTCTGACTTTAAATCCTTAGTATTCTTACAACTTACAGTTCTCTTCCATTGCCTGACATCTTAAATCCACCAAACGGACACTGGGTGCCAAGAGCGTTATAACAGTTGATCCTGCAAAAAAGAAAAGACATTTATTTAGTTAATTAGTCATAATTAAAGTTATTTCTTATCTTTGATTTAGTGCTCTGGTCTCAATGCCAAAATGCATTTTTACTTTTTTAAATTTGCTTATATTGTAGAAAATTATAATGACTGAATGTATTATCCCTTTGCATAAATCATAAAGGGCTATGAATCAAAATTACATTATGATTTCTTTTCAGTTAAAGTAGTTACAATAGCTTTAAAAAACCATTGCACCAGCACTATGGTCATTTGCCAATAATGATGATGCAGGGTCTCAAAGCAGGGTTCCCCCAGTGCCCAGGTGCTCAAAGCAGGGTTCCCCCAGTGCCCAGGTGCTCAAAGCAGGGTTCCCCCAGTGCCCAGGTGCTCAAAGCAGAGTTCCCCCGGTGCCCTGGTGCTCAAAGCAGGGTTCCTCCGGTGCTCAAAGCTCCTACCAGACAGTTCCGGCCTGTATGGCTGAGGACAGAGTCATGGCCCTGCTGATGTCCTTCGTGAACACGCCTGCAGTCAGCCCATAGTCAGAGTTGTTGGCTCTTTCAATCACCTCCTCGATGGTTTTAAATTTCATGATTTGCTGCACCGGACCAAAGATCTGTAACGTGGAGTATGAAGTGGTTACATGATTAAAGTACTTAAGAGTTACTTCAATAACCGAGTTGCAAAGCATTGAAGATACAATAGAGGGGTTAGATGGATCAGGCTATTCGGTGTGATAACAGTATAGTGGGATTAAAGGAAATTATGAAGGGGGTGTTTCCATGGTATGGGGGCGGGAACTCATTTGAGGAGGGGTAGGAATGCTTCATTCATGTTATACATGATTATGAGGGTAAATATCACATTTTGTGCTGTCCAAGTACTTTTTGAATTTGTGTACAATTTAGTATCATCTCAACCTCTCTGGTGCCGCTGAGCTGAAGCTCACAGACAGCATAGTCGCCTAAGCCTAACCCTAAACCTAACCCTAAGCCTTACCTCCTCCTTGGCGAAGCGCATGTCGTCGCGGACATTGGAGAACACGGTCGGCTCGATGTAGAAGCCCTTCACCCCCAGGGCTTTCCCTCCGCACTCCAGCTTGGCCCCCTCGCTGATGCCACTCTGGATGAACTCCAGGACGCGGCTCTGGTGCTCCAGACTGATCTGGAGATGGCGGGCGGCACAGTCCATGTTTAGACAGTTAGTTAATCTGTAAGCTACTGCATACTTCTCACAGGGAAAAAAATAAAAAGGAACAAACGCAAACCAAATGGACCAAAAAGGCTGGCGTGTGCGTGTTCATTAGCATAAGCTGTTTAAATCAGAGTCTCCACGGTCGTCCAAAGATTTCCTCCTCGGCCTGGGCCAGTACCTGGGGGCCCTGTTCTGTGCTGGGGTCAAACGGGCTCCCCACCACCCTCCTCTTAGCCCGCTCCACGCTCCGGCGCACGAACTCCTCGTAGATGGGTTCCTCCACGTAGATGCGGGAGCCGGCGGTGCAGCACTGGCCGTTGTTGAAGAAGACCCCCTGGTGAGCCTGCTCCACGGCCACATCCACTGAGGAGAGCGAGAAGGTGCAAGCTGTAGCTCCCAAAGCTTGATTCTGTTCTTCGGGAACTGAACAACTGCTCCTCACGAGAGTCTACATAATTACGTTTTTAGATATTACAACGGTTAATTGCTTAAGGCCTCAAAGTACATGGCTGTGTGATGGTGGATAGCAGAGCCAGTGGTAACTTACTACATCATGAGCTGGGTTTGCCTGTCACACCGTCTGTCAAGGTGTGGATCAATGATTGTTTAATCCTTCTTTTTTATGGCTTTCTGAACCTTTGTCAATTTTATATCTAACATGAGATGTGGGCCTCATTATCAGCATGCAGCAAGCTAAACGACATTGAGTCATTTATGGAGCTCAGTGTTAGAAACCAGCAGAAGTTAGAGGCTAGACCAGTGTAGAGGGTTCGGAGGGTCCCAGACTGGTGTCTTTGCATGCAGTTGATACTGCCAGTATTGCCAGTTGGAATGTTTCCTACAGTGTACTTATTAGCATTTCATAAACTACATTTCATTTTTGTGCACAAACACTGGCACTTACAGTCAGCATCAGCAAAAATGATGTTGGGGTTCTTCCCTCCGAGTTCCAGCGTCACTCTCTTCAGATTACTTCTCCCAGCTGCCTCCTGGATCAGCTTCCCAACCTGGGGAGGAAGTATGACTTGTTTGGCCTGGATACTCTGAGCCTGGCAGCTCAGGAGGTAATTCGGGACTATCCTGGATGGAACAGCTCAGCAGAATGGGCAGGCAGCTGGCAGCCGGAGCGAACACTCCGAAAGCCAGAAAGGACCAGATGTGCAAATGTGGAACATCTATTACGTGTTTAAGGGAGTAAAGAGGAAGTCATATTCCACATCACTACATAACCTACATGAAGAGATGTTTGGGGCAGCTAAATGAAGCATAGATAGCATGCATCATGGGTGAATGGAGGCATTTTGCTTTCTAAAAGTCTGAACTGAGAAAAGGTAGAGTGAAAAAGCAGGGCCTTCCTCTACCTAAAAGGTAGAGTGGAAAAGCAGAGCCCTCCTCTACCTAAAAGGTACAGTGGAAAAGCAGAGCCCTCCTATACCTAAAAGGTAGAGTGGAAAAGCAGGGCCTTCCTCTACCTTCAGTGCCTTGATGCTGGAATGGCTCCCCTTCATGATAATGAGAAATTTTTGGGATGAAAAGGAGAGTGTTTGGGTGACGTTTCTCCAGCATCTTAATCCTCTAGTGTCCAATAACACATACTTGCCATGTAAACCATTTCCTTCTGATTGAACCAGGAGTTTCTGTCTTGCTCCATAAACAACAGAGGGCTAAATATGACTCACTGTCTATGTATTTGCATGCTCTTGTTGGGTAGACTGCTCTGCACATAATTGGCTCCATATTATAGCATGGCAGAATTAATGGTGGGGGGGCCTTCTAACCTGCTGACGGCTATCTTCAGATATGGTGACTCTGTTTTATATTGAGTGGCTCAGCAGATGGAAGTATCATGAGAACTTTGTCTCAACTTGTTCTGTCTGCATCCCTTAACCAGGAACCTCCAGATTCTTACCAGAGTTCTTTGCCCTTCCTAACCCTGGCGGTGGGCTAGACAACGTTAACCGTCTTACAGACTGGAGTTGCACACTTCCAGCGGATCTTGGGGTGGAAAACCACTATGTAAAACAAAATTCTGATCCCAAAATAGAGGACAAGTCTGGTGAAAAAAGGACCTACGGTCACCCTGGAGTAGAATGTTGCACTTCGTAGGTTGCACCAAATTTGCTGCTGAAAAGAATGCTTGACAGAACCGTGAAAGAACCGCAAAGCTGTGACGATAGGTTTGTGTTTACAGTGTTTTAGCTGTTACCATTAATCTGCAATCTCTTATGTCTACAAATTCTTAAGTGTTGTAGAAAGCACATTCAGTATCGGTTGGCCTGCAGAAGCTCTGCTCCATGTCCGCCCAACAATGAACGTAAACATGTCCTCAGCTGCCGGAGTGAACACAGGAATGCTAGCGGCTCCAGGTTCATTGTAAACAGCATGGCACAGACACACGCGTGACGGATTTCACAAGATGTGGAAAACATGCGTGTTATATAAGTATATGAAGCTTATTCTCTTTGTTTTATTGCGTGGAATCTCTGTGTCTAACTGCAAGATTTTGCCAGCTAGTGTAAACGCTCTAGCTTATGCTGACATTTAATGCTTACCAGCTTTTTGACCTCAAGGCCAATAACATGCTTTTCCCTTAATTATGGGATTGAAGTGCAAAGCGGTTGCCATTTTCCGGCAGGTGGAGTGACGGCCAGTTGTACAGAGTGTACCAGCAGAGCAAGACAGCGGGTAGAGTAGGGGCTGCTCTAACATGAGGTATTGGGGTGGGCCTGAAGCTGATGTGATGTCTCTATGCTTGGCGGGGGGGCACAGAAGCTTTAAGAAGCCTCATATTAATTTCAAAAAGACTCCTACAGGGCTTTCGGTCTAATTCCCCTCACTCCATTTTGTGTGTACCTTTTATTTGAAAAAGTTCGTCAGGTAAAGACGAGTTTGGGAAAATGTTCCAGAACCTTCTGTGGATAGAGCCTGCAAACCAAACATGTTGCAATGTGGAATACCAGAGTTATTTTGCATTTCACTTATTTTGTAAGTCTGTGTGATGCATACATGTTTCTTAGCTTTTTCAGTATTAGATGAGCACCATGAGATTTCAGGCAAAAAGTTACCTTTGTGGATCCTGTAAATGCTACTTTGTCTATGCCCATGTGGGCGGCGATGGAGGCCCCGGCTGTTGGCCCAAATCCTGGCAAAATATTGACAACTCCTGGTGGAAACCCAGCCTGTCAAAACACCGTTGAGAGGAAACAAGCTTCAGAAGAGATCGCAGTGCCAAGCTAAACGGCAGACGGAGAGCGGTTTTGGGGCCCGGCCCTTCGTCCTCAAGATGAGGAGAGAGGAAGGGGAGGAGGAGCAGAGGACCAGCGGGGGGGGGTGTTACCTCATGGATGAGAGCTCCCAAGTAGAGGCAGCTGAGCGGGGTTTGCTCAGCAGGCTTGATGACCACAGTGTTCCCACAGCAGAGCGCGGGGGCCAGCTTCCAGGCACTCATCAGCAGGGGGAAGTTCCACTGTTGATGGGGGGGGGGGGGGGCATTGGTCACTGGGCCCAGCT
>JABFEB020000020.1:13727562-13746203 GCA_019775895.2 Stomatorhinus ivindoensis | reverse complement strand
CAATCAACATCACCAGTCAGGGTGAAGGACAGGCAAAACAGCTAATTCTTCTTGAGCTACAGCAGTATGCAAATTATTTTATTTCATAAGGAATCCATCTGTGTCTTTTAAATCAAAGGAAAGGTACACCCCTCCCCCGCAAACACAAATCCACTTACCGGGTAAACCTGACAGCTCTGCGAGTCCGTGGACGGACAGCTACAAAGGAGGGGGGGGGGGGTGTGGAGTTTACGCCAGCAGGAATGCTGCTGAAAGGCAAATGGTGCATATTCTGAAAGGCTGGGAGGCGGAGACTAGCCAGGGCGCTGCAATCACAGCACAGCACACGGCAAGGAGCCATGGAAGCTACACCAGGGACCGTGTCAACACCCACCATCAGGAGACATCCGTGCTGCGAGATACCAAGAGGAAGATGCAGAGAGAGAGACCCGCATGGGAGACAGGACTGCAAGATGACTTACAGCCGGCATTTGGAAAAGCACAATATACATCACATGCAGCAAGTCAGAGAAAGATGTGCTTTCCCACCTCAGGATGCCTGCAGCAGATCTTATCTGGGGCAAATCAGCCACCAGGCTGGTCCTGGCATCTTGATTTATTAAAGAGGAAAGCAGCAGCTATAGAAGCTGTTTCATGCTCCTGGCCCCGCTAACCGCATTTGCCTTCACTCTCCTTCCAGTCTGATGGACGCCTCATCTTGAATTATCTGTTACTATAACCCACCGTAACTAGTTATCGGCACGTGATCAAAGGTTATTGTCGGAAGCCACCTGACAGCCTGAAATCTCAAACAGCTTACAGCACCGGGGCGGCATGCAGGCTTGGCAAAGAGCCGCTGCCTGGCACCTGCAGGGGGTTTGAATCCCGCCCCCACACCGTGTGTGAGGAGTAGGCATGAGCTCCCCGTGTCATGCTGGTTTTACCCAGAATCCAAAGACACGAGGTTGAGCTGACTATCCGTGGGGTGCGGCTGCACGCGCCGCAATGGACGGGAATCGTGTTCAGGGGAACCGCAGGCTTGTGCCTGGGACGGGCTCCGAGTAAACCTGACCGACGTAAGCAGCCAGAAGATGGACCTCTACTGTCTGCGTCACGAGGAACCGGAGGCGATATCCTCAGACGCAAACCACAGAAGCAAAGCACCGCACCCGCTTTTCAGAGGACGCCCTCAGACGGCTCGCCACACCCTCCGGCGGCACTCCCCGAGCTCAGGTGTCGGTTGCAGGCATACAAGCAAATGACACTCCCCTTCCCTAAAGACTAACATGATGTACTGGGGTCAGGAATTGTTTGGCAGGCTGATTAAAGAGACCATCTTCCAAGAGGACAGTGGAGACGGCGAGCGAAAGCAGAACGGCACACTAACGGGAAGAGGAATTATGGCAGTAGAAGGGTCTGAGCTGTGCTACACAGCTGCTTTTCTACACCGTGGCCCGTCAAGGACGACTCCGCGCTCGGTCACGTGGAAGCGCAGCGTGGCCCGAAGACTGAACCCGGCTGAAGCACACGACACGTCACAGGCTACAAAAACCGGGCAGTGGGAATCTGTTTATGGGGCATTTAATGGATAAGTGGGCCAGACAGAGGGAAAGGCGTGGAAGATAATGAAATGGAGGATAATCATACGGGGGCAGATCTAAATCAGGCAGCCATGTTCCCTACATGTATATGCATACAAGTACATGCATAAGGTAAAACTCCGACTCGGATCTCTGAAATTATATATATATATGTACTGACTGATTTAGAGAAGTACATCAACTATGGGAGGAGACCATGTCTCGAAGTGCTGAGCAGCACCTTGTACTGTGGTTATGTGAAGCTGTACTGTGACGGGCTGCGATCGGTGACATCACAGGGCTGGGTCAGCTGACCTGCCAGTCATTCCACTGAACTCTCATTATTCCAGCGTGGGGAAAATGTTCGAAAGCAATGAAGAACCTGGCAAAGCTTACAAAAAGCCATTTACAAAGCTCTGCTCTAGGCCCACAGACACCCCAATACAAAATCCTGACCACCCACCACTATAAGCAACTTCTCTTTGAATCAAAACCTTAAATATGAAATTAGGTCACACTAGATGAAAGAAGTCATCGACCTCCCAGAAAGCACGAGTCCAAACTCCTCATAAATCTCATCACAAACCCCTCAAACAGTCTCAAGAGACAGGATCTATCTGTCATTCAATCCAGAATCCAAAAAAAGCCACAGTACAATTTTAAAATCATTTCAGCTTGAAGCTTAGACAGAGAAGGGAAAAAAAAAAAAAAAAAAGAGTCAGTCATTAAATTACCACAGAGTCTGTCAAAGAAAACACCGCCGTGAAGCGCGGTGCCACAAACTCACCTCCCATGCGCGTGGAACTCGAGGTGCAGGAAGCCGTCCTCGTGGCACAGGGCTCGCTTGGCCCGCTGGTGCTTGCCGTGCAGGTCGTCTGTGTCATAGGACAGGCCCTCGTAGTGACGGATGTACTTACTTAGGGGGTTCCCGTAATGGCCTGCGCAGGGAGAGAGGAGCAGCGGTGGGAATGCAGGTTGGATGGACCAGGAGTGCAGCGACTCCAAGGCTCTTAATCACACAGACTGAAATTTACACCCCTGCCTCCAATGTTACTCACAAATGGCAGCCAATGTCCTGTTAAAATACCGAAGCAAGATGGATACAGCGCAGCTCGTGGAAAGTCAGCCATTTTAAATTTATTTTACACACACAGCTACGGTTATTGATGATAACAATAATCCACCTCCCAACTGCTTATCCTGCCCTCACAGTAAAAGAGAAGCCAGCTCCATTTCCCCAGAACAGCTTTAAATATGTTAAACAAAAAACAGAAAAGGGGGTTGATTTTTCAATAATTAGCAGTGTTATTGCCCTGGAGTTGTTTCTTGCTAGCCTAAAGTAAAATCTCAAATGATGTTGTACCTCAGAGCGACCACAGCTCAAGGGCATTGCTCAACTGCATGGGGTTCAGCTGTGACCAACACCAAAGCAGCCCCCAACGCTCCATCGCTAATCAAAATGGACGATTTGCTGGCATCCGATTTCTGAATTCAGACGCACTACCATTAATGTCCATCGCTGCAGAAAATGTAAGATCTACACAAAGCTGTAAACCAATGCAGATGCATCCAGCTCGTTGTCATAACGGTTATAATGAGAAGATGGACATTAAATGGTAATAAGGCAGGCACTAAATTGGCAAACGAAGCACCATGAGACACTTAGCATAAAGGTCTCAGTTCCTGTTGTGTGGTGTGAAAGCGACACCGACACACAAGTGGCTAGAAGCTACGAAAGTTCCCGGTCGAGATGACCACTGAAGTGGGACCAGGTTCCAGAACTTTGGTGTGAAAGCGCCTATAGATCGGCTGGAGAGAGAGAGGCAGGCCTGCAGCCCAATCGGCCAAGTCTTGTTTTAAATAGTCCTTATTGTAAGGGACACTATCTTTACCTCCACCATTTGATGAGAGTGCAGTTTTTGCAAGTGGGGCAAATTTATTATTGTGTGACCACTTTTTTGAGCGTGAGCATTAAGCATCTTGCAGTGAACCACTTCTTGCAGCATTCAAAGCGCCCTTTGTTAACGCTACCCAGCATAATCCAGCCCTGCCCCCACACGACCTGCAAACCTGCCCCTTAATCCCCCATCAGCCTTAGATGGGACCTGAGCACATTTACGAAGTCTTATCAGCTTCAGCAGGGAAAGTCCTACATGACCTTTTCACCGCAGCCACGTCATTCAAAGACGCGGCAAGTTTAGCCAGTTTTTTCGCGGGTGGTGCCCCAGCACCTTTACCCATGTTTCCATTTTCTGACATTCGAGACGCTTTGGTAGCTTGAATGAACCTTATTCTCAGCCCCAAGGCAGCGAGACGGCAGGGAGATCATCGTGGCAGAAGAGGGCGGGGAGCGAGCTGCCTTGGTTTTGGCGTGTGATGAAACTGAGGCCCAGGGTCTGAGTGACAAGGAGAAGGTGGGACAGCGGCACACAAACAAAGTACAGCTCAGCTAAAGAGTTGCATCCTAAAGAAAAGCAAACCAGGGAAGAGGCCTGCCAGTCATTATTAATCGATCTACTCATTTCACCAACAGGTATAAAACTGAAAGGACTCAGGTCATTTATATACAGCTGCTGTGCATGAACGGTACACAGGCTTCCTGTTGTTATGGACATAATGATTAGGAGGAGCTCCCATGATGCCTTGCTTCCAGCAAGTGGGAGACCTGAATGATCCATCATTCAAAAGATTCCCATCTAATCTCTCAGCCCTATTTCATGGCGGCGCAAGAGACTATACGGCCTACAGGGGCCTGGCGCACGCTTAGAACCTCAGCGCTTCCAAATACTGCCTTGCGGAGCAGATGCTCACTGCGTGAGGCGGTACGGGATCACGGCGAGGGTCGGGCACCGTCAAGGAGACGCTGTGTCCTTTGTTTGGAGAGAGACTCTAGCACACACTTCGAGCTTGGGGAATGATCCTCTTTGAGTAAACGACGCACGTTTCACAAGGAGTGGAGCTGTACTCAAGAAGCATCACCGAGCCAAATGCAGAGATCCCGGCAGCTTCACTGAGCCAACCGTACAGCATAACCCTGGGGGAAGATGGGTGTTCGGTCCAGGAAGGGATCAGATCAAACCAGGCAGGGAACAAGTGGAGATTTAAGAAGTCACAAGACCCAAGTCGGACAACAAAGGGTCCCTGTGTAGACGGGGCAGTCCTTCAGCACAATGTACCGTTGTGTCCGAACAGCAGCCCCTGCATGTGGGAATAAGTTTCCCGTCCGGGGAACCTGCCATGCTCAGCCCAGTCGCTGCATGTTTATGCAAAAAAAAAAAAAAAAAAAGCAGCAACTACAGCATTTAGACGCCGCCCCGGCAGGGGAGAAATATGAACGGAGCGGACATGGCGAGGATTTGGCGAGATGGACACCCCATTGGGGGGGGGACTCCTAAAAAGTTAAGGGTGTATAACTTTGTGACAGAGATACAACAGAGAAACTAAATTCTTATATAAATCATTATTAGACTTTGCATAGGGCGGCATGGTGGTGCAGTGGTTAGCACTGTTGCCTCACACCTCTGGGACCTGGGTTCGAATCTCCGCCTGGGTCACATGTGTGTGTGGAGTTTGCATGTTCTCCCTGTGCTGTCGTGGGGTTTCCTCCGGGTACTACGGTTTCCCCCCACAGTCCAAAGACAAGCTGAGGCTAATTGGAGTTTCTAAATTGCCTGTAGGTGTGTCTGTGTGTGTGAGTGGTGTGTGAGTCTGCCTTGCGATGGGCTGGCCCCCCGTCCAGGCTTGTTCCCTGCCTCGTGCCCATTGCTTCCGGGTAGGCTCCGGACCCCCGCGACCCAGTAGGATAAACGGGTATAGAAAATGGATGGATGGATGGATGATAGACTTTGCATAAACACAGTGATACACATGAAACACAAGCATCCCAATCCCCAGACCTTTGCACATCTGTGGCACGTCAATCAGTGTTAGCGTAAAGGTCCCTGCATGTCCTCTGGCCTTGCGAGAGCCACCCGGCTAGCTGTGGGAAAAGCCTCGGCACACAGCCAAACTGTCACACTGAGCCGCCTCACTGGACGCCCCGATGTAATGACACAGTTCGCGCTACTCCCCTTTAATCCCAGCTGGTGGCAGAGAAGGAATGACACTCAAACGTGAAGAAACAGGGAAGAGCCAGACTGTATCCAGGAAGGGCCGTCGAATATCTCTGGATCACTGCCCTAAGACCAGGAACAGGAACTCAAGCCGTCCTTCATTAGAAGATTACCCAGCTAGGTGTGTGGTGAAAAACACCATCATGATCAATTTTGCTCAATATTAACCCCCTAAACACTCCTAGTCATGGTCAGAGAGAGGAGGATTGGAGGATGGGACACTCTGCCACCAGCAGGAGTTTAGCATTGATACCTGCAGTCACATGCCCTCCGCTACACTGCTTCAGATCGAAGCTGCCAGCGAGGTTGAAGCACATCGTCACATGACTACAGGAATCCTCCGCTTTCCTTTCCAAGCACCCATGGAGGAAACAGGTAAGACCTCCTTCTATATTCCAGAGTCCTCAGATCAGTGGGCACACCCCCAGCAGACGCGTGAACTTGCGGCTGCCCTGAGCGCAGGGGAGTCCAGAGCCGATAGACAGAGACGCAGCCCTGCAGCATGAGCTGCATACATCGGGGACACTTCCCCGGCGTAAAAGCAGCAGGGCAGATCCTGCCACATAGACCGGCCTTTCTGTAACCATATGGAACTGTATTGCGTAGACCACTGTTCGAGAGCCACGTTCTGACTACTAGGTGGGTGGATGGGCTGTTAATAACTAGCGCTGGAATCCCAAACCACATCAGCGGTTCTTTTGTGAGAATGCAGCACAGAAATGGGACAGCGCAGAGTGTCACCGTTTCAGCCGCCAGCCTGACAAACGGGGCTTCCACACTAGGTTTGCTTTACAGCATAAGGTCAGGGGGTCGCACTGGAAGCCAGCACAGCCCCGGGCGCTCCAGCACCCTCTCTGCAATAGTCACGCACATGAGCACCCCGTGATGCTGGATGCAGGCCCCACGGCCACTGGCCACCTGTCATCCAATCGGAACTCCTCTGAGCTCTACCGACATGCAGGGTAACCAATAATCACCTCAATAACATCTGCAACAGTCATGTGATAATCCAGGGAAGGGGAAGTTTACGCTGACGGTAATACACACCAGACATGTGTGGCAAGCGTCTCGTCTGCATTTCCTGGAAGACTCGGCTGAAAAAAGACCCAAACTAAGTGCTTTAAGTGATTCCCTCTGGGATCTGCAGGTCCCAACTCAGTAGAAAAAAGCCCTTTCCTCTTAACAATAAACCAGACTACTCTCCTGGTTTACTGCAAACAATAATGTTTTACCCAAGACACTAAACTGAAAATACTGCTGATTGTCAGTTTACCAACACACCATTTTGCATTAAGTTTCCTGTATTTACCTTGAAGAGCACGTGCATCACTGCCGAAATGCACCAGCCAGCCAAGCCTGCAATATTTTTTTAAATGGTAAAATGTAATCTAAATGCACAGACATCATCAGCCTACACCCCAAATCCATCAAGGGTTATGCCTCACTGGTGCGTGTCACAGGCTGTAAATCACTTTCAGAATAAAGTTTAGTTAATTTTCCTGTAACCTTTATTGCAATTTCTTTCCCGAGCCAAAATATTTTGCTGGCACTAAAAATATCATTGCCATTTATTACCATGCAATAGTGCCCCAGGAGGCTAAAATTATATTACGAGAAAAAGGGGTTTGAGAGTGGGCACCTGACTATGGGTGGTGTAGCGGCCTACCCTGCCCCATAATTCAAACTAATACATGGCCTTGTGTATCGTTTTCCATAAGAGCCAAAGCACTGTACAAGGTCACCTCAACCGCCATCCGAGGGGACTGCTTCCCTGAAGGGGAACTGCTGAATGATGGGTGTGTGAAGGGAATCGATATGCTAGATCTTAAGAGCTTTGTCCGTACGCCCGGTGCGGCCTGCGTTTCAAACGGACACACCTTTCAGTTCGGCTGCTAGTAATTCCTTGCAGTTCCTGCCTTCTCATACAATTCGTCTGCAAAGTGAGCTCACTTGAGGAATTCTTAGGAAGACCTTAGATGCTCAAGAACTATTCCCCCCCCCCCCTCACCTTTCTTTCAGGGCAGAAAGATGGATGACCAAGTAATGCATTGAATGTCTGCTCTCACAGGACCAAAGTCAGCACACGACCTGGCTGCTGTGCCCAGGAAACGGGCACAAGTGCCAACCAGTTCACTGCACTTCACAGATGCTGGACATTCTCTGAGACGCAATAAAACCAGTCAAGAATAGTTGCAAACTCAGAAAACGATGATAAATGAGGTTAAAAAATTATAATAATGGACGAGTGGACAAATGAAGTGACCCAAGCTGGTCAGAAGAAGCAGATATCAGGACAATATAAAATATATATTATTCAAAATAAACCAGGACAACACGGAAGTGGAAATTTTCTAGGCATTATGTGATTTTGCTGCTGTAAATATTGGGGTATTTATGAAACAAAGAAAGGAAACCCTTGTCTAGGAATGACTTAGACAGGAAGACTTCAGCCCTCTGCAGCCACCATGGCTGTAGGCTCTCAAGGAGGACATTTGTAGCAGTAACTGAGCATTTTACATGTTCACTTCCCATATCAGATTCAACAGAAAGACACATACATCTCATTTGGTCCAGTTTTAATGCTCAGCCAAATTCTGTAGGTCTTAGATGCAACTGCATCTTTTATGTAAATTAATAATAATAATGTGGAAAAAATAGTAGTAGCATTACATCAGAGCCGTCATGAGGTGCTGCCTCGTGGCTCAGTTTAGGAGAAGGAAAAAAAAACATTTGGCAAGACACATCTGAACTTTGCTAGTACAGCAAGTGACCCTCTACAATTTTACACCCAGATCAAATTAGGAGTTACCGTCATGTTTGCACCATCTAAAACTCCCGAGCCGAAAAGCAGACGTTCACACTCTCGTTAATAGTAAAAGACTAAAGGTTCAGGCTTTTTCGGATTAGTAAACAATAACTCGTTGAAAATGGAGGTATTTGGATATCCGAAAGCAGACCATTCTATTGATACATAAGGCGTTGCACGGTCGTAACTGCTCTCAACACACAAACATCTGCTGCAATTAATTGAATGCAATTGTCGTCTTGTTGATTTAATTAAGCTGCGACGGCGCGGCCTCGCCTCGTCCCTATGAAGCGTCCAACGCCATCATTGTAGGAGCTCAAATGCCGACAGTCCGGCCTAATAAGCAAACGCTTCTAAGTTCAAATATACGTAACATGATTAAACCGATTAATTAAATGTGTTCCGTAGTCACAATACCTACTTGGGGGTATCGGCAAGGAACTAACAGGGAGCATTTTCTTCAGTTGTAGCCGTTTCCGAAACCCGTCAATTAGCCAGTTAATGCGTGTAAATAGAATAATAGCCGGAGTATATAATTGAAACAAAGGGCCGAAGCCGATGTTGTGATTATTGGACACGGAGTCGCTGTGTTCCCAGACAAGCATGTACCGAGTAAAGTAAATGACGTGTTTATTTAAAATGGGCAATTTCAGTGCCTGGGACTCTGGCATCAGGGTAGATGCTCGATCTGTTACCATCGGTTACAGGTGCAAGGTAAATAAGAGTATTAAGACATGGTAGAGTCCGTCCGTGCCTCACGCTGAACTGGACCGGCACAAATACGGGGCAAATACAGCCTCAATCTAGCTAAAGCTAGTTTCAAATGCCAGGATTTCACTGGGCCAAGCAGATTGCTGGACTGATGCATTCAACTGGATTATCCCATATAACAAACGCAGATGTACGCTATTCATAAGACAAAAAAACCGAAACGTGCAAGCTGCCGTTTCTTGTGCAGGGGTTATACGGGCTGGCATCTGCCATCTCGGATTTTCATATTTAATACAATCGGGTCTTCGGTTCTGGATGCGCCGCTGCGGAGCGGCTGTAACCGATTCGGCTCGGCGGCTTCTCCAGCCCGACTCGCTCTGCCAACATGGGCCCATTTCGCCGGTACGTACAGGCGGGTAGACGGGCAATCTGCGGGCCGATCGTGAGCAGCCCAGTGGTCTGCGGCGCGGATCCCGTCTCGGGGACCGGAGATCACGATCGGCCCCCTCCATCTTAATATTACGGGAGAGTCCGCTGGCTGTGCACTCGAATGGCTGACGAGGAGGGCAGCCCGCTAATGTTGCACAATAAGGTCAGCGAGTAATTTAAACTACCAGAGAGCTCGATCGCCGTGTACCCGTCCGGTTTCACACCTAGATCACACCGGGCTCCGACTCCGCTAACTCGCTAGCGCTCGCTGAATATGGCAGGCAGGCGCTCCCCCTATTCTGCTGCAACATATCGCTAAAAGGCATTTTCCCCTCAAACATCATGCAGTGGCTCTAACTTACCTCCGCCAAATCCTACGCAGCACAGCCAAAATGTGAGTTTTAGCGAAAGGGCACCGTTGAGCTCCATTGTTAGGGCATTGACACGGCGAGCCGCTTATTGTTCCGCTGGGCGCTTCTTAAAGGCGCACTCGCCTTCAGTCTATGGCGGCTCCCCCTCGGCGCTCTCACGGCCTCTCAGCGCTTGTCTCCAGCCGCCTGACGTCAGGGGCTGGCAAAGGCCTGGCGCCTCCCCCGCTTCCGAATAATAAACCCCCCTGCGCTGCCTGTACACCTGAGCTCTGGCTGATGTCGGGGGTTCTCTCTGCTCCCCCTGTACGGGAGACACGCATACAGAACCGCGTCAGTGTTATTCCTACATGACATCCTTTCTAAATTTTATAATGCAATATATTTGGCAGTTAACTATGCCCGGGCTCCCGGTAAAGAGTACTTGCTCACCAGTTAACTGAAAACGTATTAATCAGTTTGTCAGTCATGGAAATCGAGCCATCGTGATTAAGTCGCATGAAAGTGCCATAAGTCTATTACTATTTGCCATCAATTTTTGATGCTTGTGAACTAATTAAAGGTCTTCCTTATTGCTAGATTAAGAAATTCGACATAGGGGAGCACAAGTGAGATGGTGATGTCAGCAGAGGATGTGTTTACCACCATTAGAGCCTCTGCTTTTCACCGGGGCCCTGAGGTTGGGGCCCGCTGTTGGCTGCAAACAGCCACTAAAGCAGATATTAAACACGGTATTTAGATTCTGCAGCTGACTGTTCTGCTAACAGGCTAGCTAGCTAGCTACCCCCTTCTCACTCAACTCACTTGTGGAAGCTGATCACAGAGTGGGCTCGCCCATTCAGATTATCCAGATAATGAAAATAACTAGCACGTATAATTCTGTGAGTTTTGTGCCGTTTAAGAAAGCGTGCCATAATGAGCTTCTCTAAAGCCCGGACTGATTTAATCCAGGCTCACCCCTAGCCACAGAGCATATCCGCTGGTGCTCTGAAGCCAGCTATTAAGTCTTGAAACATGCGAGTCATCATCCTGACTCTTTGATTGAGGCTTCAGAAATGATAAACCCGTCCCTGGGAGCCAATGCCATTTTTGGCAACGAAGCTTGAATTATCTGAAACTGAAATGGTTCCTGTTAATTTCCAGTTGTCTAAACCTAATTGTAACCAGTATTATGGACGCACTTTACAACTGGATCCTTCCTGCTCATACTTCCCAGCCACATGGCAGTGCATGTGACCCCCTCAGCTTTTGCCCTGGGGGTGACGAGCACTGAAGAGGGCTTCATGTAGCCTTTTCTGCTTGGGTGGCTCCCAGTAATTCGATCCCCCATCATAACCCTGTTGTAATCTGTGTGAATTTTCCCCACAGAGTGCAAATCCCTTCACCACATTCATGCTGATCCTCAGTGGTGACTGAACACATCAGTACACGCGGTGCCACAACATCCTGTGCTAAAAGTCAGCCATCACCTTTACATTGGAACCATCGGACTGGAGGCTGTGTCTCTGAACATTAGGTCACGAGGCACAGAGCTATTGACTGACCGCCGCTTGGTGGTGAGTTGGATTTGGTGTATGGGGCAGAGACCAGATAGATCAAGATCGTCCAAGTGAGCAGTTAGGGTTCACTGGGAACATCTGGCTGAATCTTCTGTGCTATGTGTTATGGTCAAATTCAACTCACACCTGTGGAAAAACTCTCTTGTGTGGAGTGAGATCAGACTCTGGCTGGACTACGGTCAATGGTTCTGTGCCTGCAGCAGCTCCAAAGAGCTCTGGCCAAAAGACACTTAGTGTCTGTCATGGTGGTAACCGTTGGTGTCCACCAGTGGGTCCTGGAGTGAGGGAAGATGTGAAGTTGAAGGTCTTCAAGGCAGTGCTGTGGGAAGATTTGTGATGCTTTGGATCCCCCCCGAATGAGCTACTATCACCCCAGAACCTGCGTGAAGGTCAGATTTACAAATGGGGGGGGGGTCATTTTAGTGTACATTGCTTGCCTCCCAGTGGTAACAAAGGGTACTGCATGCGAACCATGAATAGACCCATGGGCTAAGGAACCTCCCTGATACATTGTTACATTTCTATTATAATAATGACGTGTGATAAATGATTTGCCAAATCTGAAATGGCTCTATTTTCAGATTTTCTTGAGTTTATGAAATATGATCCTGTGCATATTATGTATATTTCATGTTCATAGTTTGTGTTTCATTATTAAACTAAATTACAAATGATCAATCAAGCAGTGACGTCGGTTACAAGAGATGTCAAGGTATTTTCTGAAGTGGACTACATAGCTACTCTGCAGACCTGTTATCCAGTGTCCCCTCATGTAAATGTGAAAACAGTCTCTCTTCTTTCCTAAATGTCTATCCAGTGCTCTAAACTGTGAGCCTGGGCCGAATCCCGAGCAGCACTGGATTTCCTGCCTAGGGACCATAATGGAGGCCGCGCCTGTCCATTAATCGGAAAATAGAGTATAATAAACATTTTTAAAAATAGATAAATGGTCCTAAATGTCTGTGGTTCATGTTAACAGAAGAAAATAATCCATTATGGGATCTATAGTATGATCTGGTAAATGCTGTAGGATCAGTACTTTGTTTAAAAAAAAAATATATATATATATATATATATATAGCAATATTTCTTTATTTAAAAAAAAAATGTATGTCTATTCACACAGGTACAGGTGTTATTTAAAATGCCACCGGTCATGGGGGGACAAAAACAGATACCAGAGAGTCGGTAAGAAGGAACCAATTCTGAGAAAGCATCACCCAAAGTGCCCGAGTCTGACCAGCGTCCAAAGACCCAAACCAATTGAAATGAGCATGAACTATAGGGAGCTTCTGTGCTTTTCGACTCATCAAATCTGAACTGCAGTTTGGTGGTGAAATGCAGGGCACCGGCTTTGAAGTAGCGGAGAGTGACCGATGTGTGTGCACCGAGGCCAAAGATGGCGGCCAGCTTTTGCCATGTGATGCTAAAGAGAAAGAAAGCATGCAGGTCTGTGCCAAGCTCGAGGGGGGGGGGGGGCAGGTTCATTACTGACAATTATAAATGTGCTTCTACTGGCACTGCCATTTGGATGGAAACGGAGGTGACAATGACAAAGGCCGGCGTGTATAACTCCAAATTCAACAGGATTTAAATGGAATCGGCTTGGTTTTTAAAAAGTACACATTACAAATTCTGAGAGTATAACCTTAATATGTGCCCCCCCCAGGCATGAGTGAGGAGTTTAAAGCTTCTAAAATATTAGATGCATGAAAGTATTCAGTGGCTAGTCATGTTCACAGGACTGGTGTATGGGAAGTTGTATGAGAAAGATCTTAATCGTATCAAAGGTGCAAGTTTGTATCCTGTGTGTAGTTTCCTGGGACTTGGAGTGTATGAAAGCTGACCAGCACTGCAGCTGGTGTAAGAGGCTGTGCACGTTCCTCTGCCGTGGTCTGTACCCTTCAGCTTGGTGTCTCCTCTGCAGCCCAGTTTATTACATGCTGCCTGTGGTCTGCACCGCGGCCACACTGTGCCCCTGGGAATGTGTGCTCAGTCTTCTGATCATTGTAAGTCTGCACCCATAATAAGATTTGTGGTGCCTCCCAGTGCTTTGTACTGGAGTCATGGTGATGGAGGTAGAGAATGTGGCTCAAGCTGACGGCCTGCCTGGTCTTAATGCTTAATGCTCGCTTCATTTGCAGTGGCATCACTCTGCATGTCACGTCCCCAGGGACCCTCTGCGTGTCACCTCTGGGCATCATGTTAATTAGCTGGCAGCCACATGCAGAGCTTGGTGAGGTTCCGTCCATGTTTCTGCGGAAGACCTCTTGTTTTCTGAGAGTGTTTTAAAACCAAGAGAATGCTTTGAAAATACATGCATGCTGAGTCAGATCTGACTAACCTGTGGATATATGGCATCCAGACCTTCAGAATAGTAACGATCTGCATTTAGGTGTAACTCAGACGTGCATTTAGACTTCATCATGAGACCCTCTTCCTTCCACGTTAATCTCTTCCGCTTGTATTGAGCTAAGCTGAAGGATGCCTCTGTCTCCTGGAGTCAGAGCATGGAGGCTATCAGTCAAGCAGCTACAGAAATATCTTGATCAGAGTGGCATCTAGTTTCACACCGCCAGCAATGTCACACAGCCCACATTCAGAGCTGTACGCCATGATGGTCGATGGCTCTCTTAGCGCACTTTCTGTATCCAGGCAACTTGCAGTACATAGTCGTGCATTTTTTCAGCTGCCTGCTTACACAATAAATCTGGGTCACATGCACAATATGGTCAAATTCATAACAGGGCACAGTCCGCCGTTACACATTACTGGGGAGGGTAAATTTTGATCAGTACTGCAGTGGTTACATTGGGAGCTGGTTTTTCTAAGCAAGCTCTACTGCAAGAAAGGAAAGAATCATAATAAAGCTAATTCCTGCTTCAGTCCTTATTAGTGGCTTTGTAGTCATTTATAATTTGGACAAGTCTGTGCGTAAAAACTCTCCTGTGAGCAGGTGCTTGCTGATGATAAGGCAGATGACCTCATTTACATGTAGAATGAATTTTGGCTTGTAGAGGGGAGGGTGTGTTGTTTTGTGGTACAAGGATCTTCCTTTGGTTCGTGCGGCAGGTAATGCTTTACCAGAAGGACTTGGTGGCTGGACAAAGATAGAGAAGCAGAGAGTATCTCCTAGACAGGATCTGCGTAAGGAAGAACATACCAACATGTAATCACAGCCATGGGCTGCCTGACCAAGGGCTGCCTGGCCAAGCTCTGCCGTGCAGCTGCACTTGCCAGTTTTTTGATACCTGACGGTGCCGCATTAAAAATAGATGTTGTGAATTCAGAGTGAGAGAATAGTCAATTAATACCTCGGCTTGAATCTTAATGATATCATCTGAATTAACGGTGGAAGTTGTAGTTTCCCGTGACAGATGGAGAGCAGGCAGCACTTCTGGCTTTGCTGGTCGGTGTGACTCTATCCTCGATGAGAGAGTCATAACACTGGCCAGACACCCTCCTGCCTCACTGCAGTTCTGTAATCATGCGTGGAAAAGGGCGATGTAGGTACAGACTCTGTGTTCTGCATTATAGGTTGGCCAACTCTCAAGTATGTGGCGTGACACTCGTGCTTTCAGACTCTCATGCAAGCAATCTTACAGCAAATCTACATTATTCCGTTATAAACCTAAAATTAGCTACAGTACATCAAAAAGCGTTGCGGCAGTTTGCACGCCCTACTTGCTATTAACAAAGTAAGAAAACGTAAATACATGTAAATGCGTGTGCATGTGTGCGCAGACTTATGTCAGATTGAAAATCTCACTGCAGCCAGCTGACCAAAGATGGCAGCCCTGGTATTATGGAATGTGATCTGTATTTCACAGCATCCTTTGGCCTTACTGGACCTTGTTTCGGGGTGCCGTCACTGCAGGTCCCCCTTCTGCCACTTTGTACTCACTACTGTTCTTCAAATTGCTGAGCTGCCTGTACAGGGTTTGGTTGTAAGATCACACACCTTCCAGTGTTGCATGTCTGAGGTGGACCTGGAGCCGCCAGACTCCAGGTGCTATATGAGTGCCTGTACTGGAGCTGGGGTCGACGGGACCGCCGAGCTCGTGCAATGCCATCGGGGCTTGCTGCCCTATGCATGAATTCAGCGGGTCATTTTTAGTTCAGCACTGGAGGGAAAACAAAGCCAGCAGTCCATAAAATGAGTGCTTATCATGCCGAATCAACAGGGGCTGCTGTGTCAATATTGTTTAGAAATGGAGAGCCTCTTAAATGATGAGTCATAATGATGACCGTGGGGGGGGGACACAGTGCAGGCGCACAGGGACACTGCACTGCACTGCCCTGCCTTGCGTTCGCCAGCCAGGCAGGTGCAGTACAACTGAAGGCTTGAGTTTAGAATAAATTAAAATTCCTCAATCATAAACACATTCTACTGAATAATGAACAAAAAGTAAATGAATCCTCCAGCAGTTGCGTGCTGGTGGATGAGCACCTGGCAGAGTCATCCAGGGAAACGCGAATGCCAGTTTGTGCTCTGGCTGCTATTCCGCCTCCCGCATTATTCTAATGCAGCTTCCCTGGCACAAACGGCACAAAGCTTGCCAAGGATCAGATCTGGAATTACAGTTATCTGTAGCTGTAGTCGCCATTCAGGTGTCTTTAAATGGGAAAAGGCATGGAATCGGCATGATCAGTTAAAGGCAGCTGCGCAGTCGCCGCGTAGTAACCCCCCAGGAAACGGCATTGTTCCTCTTCTGTATCTCCAAGTTATGGGGGTTCAGAGTGGACCACTTGATGATGAGTAGGTCACCCTACACTAGTGCTCTGGCAATGGCTGCCCAAGAGTACAAGCAGGAATCTGGACACACGTGAACCCAGCTGGGAACTGCAGCGTGATGTCAATGATTTTCTTTCCCAGACCCCATGCCATGGACCATACATATGCATGTTTGTATGTATGTATGCATATATGTGCATGCATTTGCATGTATGTATGTGTGTGTGTGTGTGTGTATTCCTTTCTCTTCTCCACCGCACGTCCTTGCTACCGCATACACATGCATGCTGCTTGGAACCCTTGACAATGACAGAGTGGGCTGAGGATTTGTGGGAAGCGGCTGGGCATCTCTTCTCCTGTTCTGCTGAAAGGAGGGGCTCTCCATCGTTTGAAGGGTGGGGGTAATCTATCCTCTGTTTTCATTCGCTTTACATAAGCAGAGTGCTTGTCAGATGAAGCAGGAAGTCAACCCCCACCCCCCCACCCCCGGTCTGAGCGCAGTGTTGTGGCTGCACCAGTAAATATATAGCTTAATCTTGCCTGAATCAATACATCAACAGATAAGTGTAAACATCACCTAAATAGGTTTCAGTTTAGAATGCAAATTAGTCCATCACATCCCTAATAAGGGGTTTGTCCAGAAGAAAAATGTCTGTAGTCCTGTGTTTTGGTTTCTCGTTGCTGTAAGGAACACACATTCTTCTCCCCAAATCTAAATGGATCTTAATAAAGGCTCAGCACTTGAACTATGAGCTGGTAGAGGAAGTTTTCACATCCTCAGACAGCAGGGATGAAGTCTATTCAAGGCAAATTTTATCATCTAAAAATGCTGTTATCCTGAATACAGTTTCTGATAAGCTGTTGATAAAAATGAGTCTGACTTTCATGTCAAACAAGGCACAAAACTGTTTGTCTTGCTGGGTCCAAGGCACAATGGTGTGTGATGTGGAGGAGGCAGGGGTGGCATTGTCGAAATGCAGGGCTCATCAGGCCCCGATTCCTGCATTTGTTGCCTTCACACCAGTAACATGGGAGCTGAGATGATTACTAATGGAAGCAGATGGTGTGGGAGCTGGACTCCTCCAAAGGTTGGTTCATATCCCAGAGGGTAACTCCTGTGTCACATTTACGGATTGTGCTTTTTTGAAAATCTGGTTGCACTATATGGGTTTACCGATTTCCCATCCTCATAAAACTTACCCAACCCAGTGTGACAGAAACCCTGGAGCCAGTCTCATGAGGCACAGGACGCATGGCAGGGGCGCACCCTAGTGGCGATGTCAGAACATTGCAGGGACTCGCAGCTATACGCTTCGGGCAACTAGGAAACTCCACCATAAATAACTGCAGGTTCTTGGGCTATGGGGGCAAGCTGCACTGGAAACCTGAACAATGTGGAATGAACATGCAAAGCCCCCCCCCCTCCCCCACACACACACACACACACAAATGCACATGTTGGATATACTTATCCTTATGGGGCCCGCTCATTCACATCTATAGGAAAAATGCTAATGCTAACTATGACAACCTTAACCCCCACCCTGCCCTAACCATAACCATAAGTAACCAAGCAAAATACAAGAGCACACACGCGCGCGCGCACACACACACACACACACACACACGGGTATTAAGAACCCTGTACTGGTATAAATGATGAAATTACAGATGCCTTATAAGGAGGACCCTCTGTGATGCCACAAGGGAATGGAATAGCAGATGATCTCATTGAATGGTCATTGATGTCACAGAAGGAATATTTTCTATATAAAGAGTGAATTCACCATTCACTCATGTTCATTAAATTACCATTACTATGGTGTGCTTTTTAATATCCTGTGCCCTTATAGCTGCTAGATTCACTCATCATTAAGGCCTTGAAGTTGTCTGCCTGCTACATTAGAATCTCCAGTAATAAGTGTTTTCAAAAATGTTTAGGCTAAAATCTGGGCTTATTCTACGTTGATTGATGGTGCCAGTGTGTGTGTTTGTGCGCACTGGGCTTGTTGAGACCAGTGTTATTATCACAAACTAAAACCGAAATGAAAATGGACACCAAACTTAAAAAAATTATAATAATTTGTGAAATGAAATAAAAATGCAGCGATGGGCTGGCCCCCCATCCTGGGTTGTTCTGGACTTCGGACCCCCCGCGACCCAGAAATTGGATGGATGGATGGATGGAAAAAAATGAAAATTATATTTACCAAAAAACATGTCAGACCTTAGACTGCAAAAAACACCGCGATCTACCAGCATTTTTGCCCTGTTTAAATACTGTAGCTGTTGAGTTGTCCCTTTCTTCGCTGCCACTTCAGTGTTTATCGCTTCCATGACATTCCAAAACATTAGCATGTGG
>JABFEB020000020.1:13715034-13725864 GCA_019775895.2 Stomatorhinus ivindoensis | reverse complement strand
AGCTACCCACAGTTTTCACAATTAGGCATGATTTGGAAGTTGTTTTTAAATGGTCCCCACGACATCAAAATAACAGGTTTTTATCACATTGTGGGGACATTTGGTGACAGTGACAGCCAGCAACACACACCCCAAAAATCCCTTCACCTTAAAGCAGCCTTTCCCAGGAGCTGGAAGGGAGCAAAAACGTAGACTGTCTGTGGGTCCTTGAGGCCTAGACTGAGAGAAACTGCCGTCACATAACAACCATGTGAGGATTATGACAGCACATTGTATAAAGATAGTGGCTCCAAAAAAGAAATGTTCAGCTCCCATGCCTGCGTTTTGAACTGGATAAGGTGGAGCTTCTGGGCGGTGTGTGATATGTGTGGCCAGTCAGAGCCCCCTCCCAGCTCGTGGT
Source organism: Stomatorhinus ivindoensis (assembly GCA_019775895.2). Classification (NCBI taxonomy): domain Eukaryota; kingdom Metazoa; phylum Chordata; class Actinopteri; order Osteoglossiformes; family Mormyridae; genus Stomatorhinus; species Stomatorhinus ivindoensis. The sequence goes on along the minus strand of JABFEB020000020.1, from coordinate 13,725,464 downwards.
GCATACAAACAGCTCTTAGAGGTGAACAAGCACAGTGAAGTGTCCGTCATACAGGCCTGTGGCTTTCACATTTGGCTCACAGGTGACTGCAGAACTGGTGAAAACAAAGTCTGTCACATCTCCAAGGAGGGGACGAGGAACTCTCTGTACACTTCCAAGCACAGAATTTCTCATTTTTTGCAGACTGCCTTATTTCGGGACCGTCTATATGTCAGCATCAATTCCTTTTTCACACGTTTGCAAGTCCATTTCAGAAAAATAGGCATAGTGTGCTTCACTTTGCAAGATAGTTGGATACTATTAGCTAAAGTTCCCTCAAAATCCCTCAATCCAGGTGTTCAGCCTTCTAGCTAGATGCGACTTGTGACAGCATAGCATCTTATTTAATATTGTCAATATCATGACAGTCAGCTGACAGTTTTTACCACCACCATACCACAGACTATAGTTAGCAAAACATTGAATTCCGTTTGTTATCTCCAGGTCAGGATGCAGAGGAAAAAATCAGCATTTTTTAAAAAACGAAGACCTACAGTAGTCCTGTCCTCAGTCAGGAGGCTGATAGTGCAAGAGGTGTTATCCTAGGTGAGAGTAATAGCTATTGTGGTGGTAAGGGAACAAATAAGGTGGTCTGGTAAATGACAGCCTTAAAAACAAATTTCTGCAATTAGCATTAAGTTAAGAATCTATGTTCTCTGAATTTGTTTGCCTTGTGGATACAGTCACTGTGAATTCTAATATAAAGTGGGAGATTATTAGCCATATAAATCAGTTTAGTGAAGTTTTGGAAAAATCCTCCCAAATTCTTTGAATATGTATGTCAAATTACAGAAGATTGCATCATCATTATTTTTTGCCATGCACTGTAATTGTGCCCCTCAGAATTTCGCCTGCATGACTGCCCCTGATTTGCAGGATTATTATTTTCCATGGAATGGATTATTCCTGTAAGTTACAGCCATTTACACTGTGGTACTGTAATGTCAATGATGATGACGCAGCATGGGTGTGCGAGAGACTATGATGGAGGCTGAGGGAGGCCCTGCATGAGCGTGTGAGAGACATTTCAATATGACCGTGATGGGGCTGAGCCGATGGGTTGTGCATAGCCTGCGGGGATGATGTCCTGAACAGGAGTGGTGCTATCATTCATATTTGCCCATGCACCTGGGAGACACCATCAAGATGGTGGGCACCAGTGGCTGCGATCAACTGGCAGAGAAAGCGGCAGGCTGTGTGGGACAGGCCAAATGATCAGGTCGCCTTTGCTTACATAAATACCATAATCGTAAAATTGACATGTCATAAATGTTGCTTGTTTCCTGCGGCCTCCATTATGCATCTTTGCCGTTCTGATCCTGAATACATCCTATAATGTCTTTCTCCTCCTATATTTCTGAGATCATCAGTTGTCCTTTTACACTTCAGTAAATATGTTTAAATTATCTTAATGGCACGTAAAATATGTTATTTTATTACAAGACATAGTCCTATTTTTCAAATATCACGAATAACATTTTCTATGTTTGAACATGACAAATAGTCAAGGTAATTGGTATAGATTTAGTATCTAGTGAAACTTTATTGCCAATAATCTCAGCCAAATGCTTTCAGTAACTCCTCTTCAGACCTGCGCAGAGGTTAGGAGGTGTTTTGGCCCATTCCTCTGTATAAAACTGTTTTAGTTCATGTACATTTGTGGGATTTCTTGCTTGATCGACAGATATCGACAGATATCACACCGCAACATTTCAATCAGACTGAGGTCCGGACTCTGACATGACCATTCTAAATACACAGTTGAGTTTGAGGCACTCTGCTGTTGAAGGTTTTAGATTGTTGTTAAGTTGTATGACCTAGCTTCCTTTGATTTAGATCACAGGCAGGCACTCTGACATTCTACTGTAGAATTTCCCAATGCAGCTTAGAATTTATTGATCCGTCAATGACTGGAATCTGTCCAGGCCTTGAGGTAGCAGAGCAGCCCCAAAATATCACACTCCCTCCAACATACTTCACAGCTGAGGTGAGGTTTTACAGCACTGATATGCAGTGTTTTGTTTTCTCAAAATATAACTGTGTACGTTTACCAAAAACGTTTTTACTGCGAAGGACATGCCTCCCATAGAGAGCCAATCCGCCACAGCAACAACTATGTCCTGAGTATGGCAACCATCAGAGCAACCAGACAAAAAGTAGGTATACCCACCTACAGAGATCTGGCCATTCCCCGGTCTGCGTACCTCAGAGAGTGCTGCCACTGAAATGCAGAGCTTACGAAGCTCCCCTGGCAGCAGAAGAAGATGGTCATCTTGCCGAAGAGATCTTGCCCCCATGCATCTCTCTGGGAGAGCACCACAGCTTGTCTGAGCTGGTGTGTAGGAGGGTATAGTGAAGGTGATATGGTGTCACGGTGGGGAGTTTGGACTTACCGAACCACCGCTGCGCTAAGACTAATTTCAAGATGGCTGCCGCATCCTTCACAACGGTTGCTATGTGTCTGCCATTTCATTCCATCTCAATCCCCATCATCATCAAAATGCTTTTATTTTTTGCTAGAAAGCACAATGTAAGCTTCTTGAATTCCACCATTTTTTCTCTGTGCCAGCATCAACCTACCCTCTAACACTTCCAGTACTGACCCATTATCTATCCCTCCTCTATACCGGTACTGACCCATCCTCTGTCCCTCTCTATGTCGGTACTGACCCATCCTCCGTCCCTCTCTATGTCGGTACTGACCCATCCTCCGTCCCTCTCTATGTCGGTACTGACCCATCCTCCGTCCCTCCTCTATACCGGTACTGACCCATCCTCCATCCCTCCTATATACCAGTACCGACCGATCCTCCGTCCCTCCTCTGTACCGGTACTGACATGCATCTTCACTGGAAAAATACAGTTTCTTTTTCTGCCACCAATGGAATTGTTTTGAGCTTTCTATCCCATTTACTGAATCTGTCATTTCCTGCAGTTTCTCCAAACTCATCATATTTACTTGAAATCATTTCCTATCTTTGAAACATAACCTTTTAACACAGTGAATCAGGTCAATATGAACTTTTCCCCATGGCTGCACCTGGATGCTGGAACAGACCCTTCTTTGTGAAGTCACCCTGCATGTATATATATTTACCAGGTAGTTCTAACCAGCACAGTGGGTATGTCACACTTTTAATGCGGATGTGTATCTGTAACTGCTCCCAGTGAGCATGGGTGACACTGCGCTGGCCATAAGACCTGCAGCAGGAGTAGCATTAGCACTGTGTCGCCCCAGGAGTGGGAAGGTGATCCTGGCTCGCATGAGCTGCCTGCCCAGCTGAATGATTTAATGCTCTGGTGTGACCTTGAAAAATGAACTGACAAAATATTGTCAAGTCTTTACGATTTTTACATTGCACAAATATAAAGAAAACCCTATATTATTGTTCTGTCGTTTACTAAATTATTATAGCTTTTGGGAGTTTTACTTACACAAAACTGTTCTGAGGGCAAAAGGAAAAATGATTGGTTTAGAGAGATAACCAATCAGATTGTGCAATGCCAAGTGTCAGCTCAACAGGCAAAAAACAAATTGCCATCGGGATGTGGAGCAGCATAAACGCGTTCTCTGGAGTGCGGAATCACGCTTCACAATCTGGCAGCCCGACGGATGAATTTCAGTTTGGTGGGTGTTTAGAGACCCCTACAAGTCTGAATGCACAGTGCCAAATATAAAGTTTCATGTTGGCTAGGCCCTCAGTGAAGGGCACTCTTAATTCCCAGCATACAGAGACAAGTTGGAAAATTGTATGCTTCCAAGTTTATGGAAAAAGTATGTGGAATGCCCATTCCTGAGCCAGTTTTACCAAAGATGCAGTGTTGGGTATGGGTGGTAGGGATATACCTCTAACAATATTGTGGGAGTACCATTTATTTAGGGGGATGGGGGCACGTTGAGGATTGAATAGCCTACCGATGTTGAAACCAAACCCTTGAGTATGACTGCACAAAGTAAGACCACAGTCCTTAAATTTGGCAAGGTTGGTGCAGATTAAATTGATTGGCCTTCACATAACCCTGACTTCAATCCTATTGAACACCTTTGAGATGAATTGGAATAATAACTGCAAGCTAGGTCTTCTCATCTGACCTTACTAATGCTCTTGTAGCTCAACATTCTCAAATTCCCACAGCCACACTCCAAAATCCAGGGGAATGCCTTCCCAGAAGAGGTGAGGCCAAAAAAGATACCTGACCAATAAACGTTAAACAATAAAATATTAATTTGTTGAGGGGGGTAGCTCTGTGGGCTGGGACTCAGAAGGTTGCCAGTTCAAATCCCTGGGTCAGCAGAGTGATCCCACCATTGGGCCTTTGAGCAAGGCCTTTAACCCCAGTTGGCTGACTCTACATTCTCTTTGTCAGTTTCATGAGGTGGCCTCCTGGGATGCTTTTCCAGCTGTCCCGAAGAAAGCCCCACATATATGCTGAGCGATAATTGGCTGCTTTTCCTTCATTCTCTGGTCAAACTCATACAAAATAATTTCTACTGTATTCAGGTCAGCTGACCAGGTCATGTGATGCAACACTATCTCTCCTTTGTCAGTGACTTGGCGCGTCAAAACTTTTGTCTAGTATTGTAGATGTGATGGAAAGGTATCCAGATTCTGTTGGCTAGGAAGCGTACATAAGTTTTTGTTTTCTACCTGAAGACTGCAGGTCCACCATGAATCAGCCAATAGGAGTGAAGTCCAGGAAGATGGGTCCACTGCCTCTTGAGGTAGGGCAAGCTGTTGCTTTGAACCAGAGTGTATTTTTATAACCACCTGGCAGCAAGCAGAAAGCCTGGGAGCTGAGGGCTGTTTGAACACCTCACATCTCTGATTCTAAATTTGTGATGTCATCTACTCCATTTTCACTCATTATGGATTACCCAGTTAATCGCCTCATTATTCAGACTCTCAGAACACATCAGTTTTTTCCCTTGTTTTTCTCACCATGTGAGCTGCAGGCTTCATCAATTAACATTACGTGCCTAAAGCACAGCAGCCCTTGATCGTTCCCGACCACAGACAGAACAGATAACCAAGGGAGATCTGCAGGACACAATTACCTTTGACTGTCAGGAGTATTCCTTCACATTCTTTAAATAATTAAGAGAGTGTAGGCCTTGCCAAACACTTCATCTGAAATACAATCAGTCTGATCCTGTCATAGGTGTGCAGTGTATGATCACTGTCACAAAAGACATTTTTCTTCCTTGTAATTTTAATAATGAGTGATGGAACGTGGAATGTGGCAGGTAACAGATGTTCAGCAGCATCACTGGAATTGACAGCTAATGTGCATGTGGTTGATCTCGGGTACAAATAGGGCTGTGGTTGGGAATTCTCGGTATCAGTGACAAAATTTGTGACTCAGACAGATTGCTTCTGGGCAAAAGCCCAGGGCAGGATTGGGGCTGCCTTATAGCACAGGCACAGCAGGAGCTCTAATATCTTTATAAGTGTCGCTTTATATAGGAAATGCATACCAGTTATGTCAAACCCTGGTTATACAAGACTTTAGACTTGAATGTTTGCTGTGCATTCATAGAAATAAAATGAAAATGAGTAATAAGGATGTTCATGTCTCTGACAGCTGCTTGGGGTGATTGGTAAACGAACTACCACAAGAGGTTTGCACGTGTCTGACCACAAGGGATTCACCTCTTGTTCACTAGGGGGTACAATTTTATGCTCTACAGTCTACTAGTATTGCATGCAGACTGGCTGAGTTACCTTCCAAAGAGCACATTTCATTTCACTGTTACCATAAAAGTTTTCAAAACCTGTAGGAACTGATGTGATTCAACACACTGCAGGTTTTCTTGCTGTTCCCAGGTGATCTGGTCTGGACAAGTTGACTTCTGTATGTGTGCAATGGAGAAAGTTTTTGTAATTTTTTTTAATGATTTGCTGTCTAAAGACCCTGTAGGGTTATGGGTCCCCAACCTCTTGGTACATTGTGCAAAATATCATGGGCTTTTAAAACTTGGAGTTGGAAAATTATGAAAAGTAACATCACCAAAACATCAAACTTCCACACCAGTAACCAACACATTTTTGGGCCACAAACCATCTCCAACCAGGAACTGCTCACCAGATACAAGAATGAGAGCATGGGCACCATCATCATGAGAAGAAGATGGCATAATTATTGTCCCATTTCCTATAATCCGCTGCCCTTCGTGTTCCATTGTTTTATCTTTTACTGCACTGCGGTACTACTGTCCCCACCATGCATCTGTCCCCACCATGCATCTGTCCCTACCATGCATCTGTCCCTACCATGCGTCTGTCCCCACCATGCGTCTGTCCCCAACATGTGTCTGTCCCCACCATGCATCTGTCCCCACCATGCATCTGTCCCCACCATGCGTCTGTCCCCACCATGCGTCTGTCCCCAACATGTGTCTGTCCCCACCATGCATCTGTCCCCACCATGCGTCTGTCCCCACCATGCATCTGTCCCCACCATGCATCTGTCCCCAACATGTGTCTGTCCCCTCAGCGGTAACTGTGGAACAAGAATTTCATTGTGTTCCACAAAACAGGGGGGCAGAAAACTTGAGATGGATCAAACACACCATTACCAGACAACAAGAGTCCACCACAGCTCTCCAGTGGACCCCAGAAAGGACACCAGGAGGTGTAATGTGAAAACAGAACTGGAGACACTGAACCATACATATACCGGCCCAAGACAGACATAAGGGGAAGTCCTTTGTTTCTGCAGGCATAATGTGCAGCTGTAGTAGTAGTAACAGTAGTACCAGTTGTAGTACTACTAGTAGTAGTAGTAGTAGTATTGCTCTCTTAACAATAGGGTACCTCAGCAGTTAGAGCCCTTACCGAAGTGCTACTTCATTTCCTCTCCACTAGTGGGCATACTGCGCCGTGTTATTGTTCAAGCTGCCGTCAAACGCATGGCAATGCCGCAAAGAGTCGTGAACAGTTTCTGTCGGCAAAAGGGGTCTAGGGATAAAAAAAGGCAAACCGAGCGCAAAGAGAGAGAGGGAGGGAGGGCTGACTGAATAAATAACAGGCAGGAATGGGGATCTCAGCACAGGCCCGCATTTCTGCCTTATGAATAAAAAGACGTCGAGACGCGCGACAGTAGTTGTATAGAAAGGGCAGTTTAAACGTCATATAAAATACATAGTCATGTGCTGTATGTGATGGTAAATACATTATATTTTTGATGTATATAAGTATAGCTCGGTTAAGTTCGATCTCCGGTTTTGTTATGTCGGCTTTAATTCCAGACTGGTGACATTTATTCTCCAGCCGTAACACTTTAGCATCACGGGCAGCGGTCGCTCGCCAATTAGCCAGGAGCCGCGGGGGAAGGTCTGCCCCTCTGAGGCCTCGTTATACAGGTAAGTTTTTGGCTGGTCTGGGGCGGCAGAGCCGGGAGGGAGCCGGAATGGCTGCTCTCACTTTGGGGAAGCGGAGGGGGAGGGTGGCTTCGTGATGGAAGCTGGGTTGGTGTGTAAGACGGGAATCGGCGTCGTTTCTGGCCCGCACGGCTTCGGCGGCTCCCGCTGTAGCTGCCCAGCTAGCCGTGTCGGTGAGCCTGAGGTAATGTCAGCTGCTGGGTGCCTCGGCTAGTAGCCGTCAGATATCAGCCGGGAACCGGGTCTAACAGTGGCTGGCGCTCAGCCAGCGGTGGAAACACCGATTTCTCCATCATTTAGTCCGCCCTTCATCTGCAGACCCCGCTTACAGGCCAGACCGCGTTGGCGAGTGACTGTCGTCCTGGGTGTCGCCCTGCTAACCGGCTAACTGGCTCCCCAGACGAGTCATACGGCGAATCGGGTTTTTTTTTAACATGAGCTGCTCTGCCTGGACACCGAGGGCGTAATGAAAGCGGCGCGTTTGGGACCTGCTGTCAAAGTGAAAGTCTGGGACTGGCCGGCTAACGAAGCTAAAGTGATTAGCCATTTGTCCGTGACGCTGCCGCCTGTCCTCTACCCTTCGCGTAAACGCGGCCATTTCTCTCTGTATAGTAACGGGGCCCATTTTACTGGGGGCTGCTGCTTTTATGCAAACCTTTGCGTGTGCCTATACACCATTTTCACGCTTGACAGGCCGCGGCGGACCGGCCGTCAGTCTCCGTCATTACGGGGCTGGGCAACGCGCACAGGCCGTGCTGTGGGAAGGCAGCACGCCGGTCAGCTGTTATTGCGGGGTGCGGAATCATTTTCGTGGCCTTCTCCGCCTCTGTTTTATTTTCCATTCACACACTAATAACTTGTTAATTAGGTTCATTAGGGGTTTGTACGATGATTTTTAGTGGCCTGGTCTCGCAAGGTTATAATTGCTAAAACTGATATTTTTCCGTCTTCCTGGAATTTTAATAGACATTTAAGCCTGCTATTTTTTCCATTTATGTGGAGTACTTGGGGTTACTGGTAGTGTTGCCAAAACAGTATTAAATGTATTAAAATCAGATGAACTAATATTTAGGTTATGTACATTGACAATATTAGAATTCTTGGATTACAACAGACTAAATCCAAACGTGAAGTCTAAAACACACATTACACGTTTTAATGTGTTACTTTAAGTTTTCGCTCTGATTTTGAAGTATCTGTTCAAAATGCTATGAAGATGGCATTAAACATCCATATATCTGCAAAACCCTTAACCTAGTCAGGATCACATGGATGCTAAAGACGATCCTGGGCAGCATTGGGCACAAGGCTGGGTTTAGACCAGGAAACCTGCATGACACAGGGAGAGCGTGCAGTTTAACATGCAGAGCAGGGGTTGGAATTTGAACCCCTCACCCCCCTGAAATGAACCAATAAAAAGGCAATATATGGGCGTCAAATATTATGTAGAGTAGCTGGGTAATTCGAAGTAGCAATGTTCCATTTGCAGGCATTCTGTTATCAGTCTTTAGCTAAAACAAATATAGCACATCAAAACATCAACCTTATGTTAATGCAGACCTGTGGTTTCCTGGGAGATTTTTTTAAATGAAAAATTGATTTATTTGTGGTAATTTGGCTCACATGCCAATTAAGATATTACACCCAGTATTAGCGTAATAAACGTAACAGTACAGGAAGCAAGAAAATGCTTGTGTTCTGCATTAGCGGTGTTATAAATGGCTGGCTGGCACATGGCGTGTGTTCTTAGTGTAAGTGATCTGAGAGCCATTAGCTATGACACAGCTGGGTCAATCAGACTGTGTGACTGCTAGCATAAACGATGGAATGGAGGAGGTAAGGACTTCATCTCCTTGTGTTTTTATTGCCCTCTTTATATATTCCCTCCCAGGTGAGGATCACAGATGTGTGCTTGGTGGCTTGGTGTCATCCACACCTGCAAGGACTGGCGTGTCCCAGACAAGCTGCTTGGTTTTCATTTGGCCGTTTGGCTGAAATGCCAGTTGTGGGGCGTGTGCCTGTGAGGGGAAAGTCACATGCACTCCCCTGTGTGTGTGTGTGGCACTGGATGCCTCAGCAGTGAGCTGCATTTGCTCTGTGATCACAGCTGCCTCGCTGAGGTGCCTTTCTGGGTTACTTCTTTCTGGCTGATGTTGCTGTGTGCAGTCGGGTCCTCAGGCTTCCCCTTGGCCTACTTCTCACTCAGCTTGTGCTTCCAGGAAGGGATGTGGGTCTCTTCTCCTGACTTTATCATAACACTGCTCCTTTGCTGATAAATCACCGCAGCCACATCGCCTATCTCAATTTTAATGATATATTCTTGATTTTATTAATATAATTTGCCTTTGCATTATTCCATTGATGGCCAAGACCTTATTTCAGGGTACGTCGGTGGTCCCCCCCTTCCTGCAGGCTTTAGTCACAGGAGCTCTGCTGCCCCAGTGCTGTGGGCCCCACTGCCGACAGCTCCTGACGCTCTGTGGCTCGTCAGGCCTTGCAGGGAAGTCACACCGGTGGTTTACCAGCATCCAAGTCTCCGGTAACAAGAGCCAACATGCAAGTTTCTCTTAAATCATGAGTATTTCTGCACTCTCTCGCACTTCCCCACAAGTTTTGGTGCATGTAGCTTATGCTCCAGGCAGATATGTTGGTCTCACTGACATCATCAAGCAGGAAGATATTTACATCCAGCCTGACATGCTTGATGTCTTTCCTGTAGCCCCGTGGCATATATAGTCCCACAGACGTTGATTAATGTGTTCATTACATGTAGTAACACACTCTGTTCACGTCTGAACTAATCTTACCATAAATATGCACTTATAAAATCAGCCTGCAGCGTTCAGGGCCGTGGGGGTTCACCATTAGCTTAAGCCCTTTGCCGAATCTAGGGAAGCGCCAGCCTTCTTCAGCTTTTTCCTTATGGTCTCCATGGAATCGCTGTCAGTGGATTGTGTTACCCCTCCCCCAAGGGCCAGACTGAGGAGGAGTCCCCCTTCACCGACTGTGT
>JABFEB020000020.1:13633058-13654383 GCA_019775895.2 Stomatorhinus ivindoensis | reverse complement strand
CCCCCCCCCCCCCCCCCCCCCCCCCCCCCCCCCCCCCCCCCCCCCCCCCCCCCCCCCCCCCCCCCCCCCCAAACCCCAAAGTACACATCAGTATTCACAACCAGCAGTCAGCTGCTACAACCTCAGTGTTTGCTGCTTTGTGAGCGTCACTAGCACTGCAAGTGTGTATGGCTACAGACACACATACCACAAGGATCAGTCATCCCAGAGTAACTTAAGGTCAATTTTCTTACAAAGTTCAAGGAAGAAATTTCCCACATATTCCAGAACGCATTCAGCAGAATCTTTTGTTGACCATGCCACTTTAAAAGTACAGTCATGAATCTAAATATATGGTTTAAGTTCACCACACATTTACAAACCCACCCGCTGAACACTGCCCCCAATTAACATGCATCACAAATAGAGAGATAGGCTACACGCAAACAATAATCCAAAGCAATGCCAAAATCCCAAATGAAAATATCTCCATGCCACTGGAGATGTTATGCATGTAGGGAGAAGCCTGAGAATATTGCATGCTGGACTGGCTTAGACCTAAGGAATAGTGGTGCAAGGAATAATCACCTGGTATGAGAAAGCCTAAATTGGGCATCACAGATTCTCAACCCATACACTGCAAACTGGGTAAGTATTTCAAATTACATTTGCAGAATTAATGCACAACATACACATTCTATCACCACCTCCACTGATAATCACAACCCACATGGTTTATCCATTATCATCTCAAAACACGCATCAACACAAATTTGGCCAAACTGAACAGCCATGAGGGAGCAGGAAAGCAGTTTACAGTAACTCTGTCCAAGCGAGGCAATGGTAGCCCACCCTCAAAATACCGCATGCTCCAAATTAGGCTGCAGGACAAGGCAATCATGGACAACGGAGGGGGAACCAAGCACAGAAGCAGGCAGCAGCTTTGTTGCCTTCCGAGTCTCTTCCCCTGTCTATTTTTACCGACGAGGTATGACTCATACACAGCTCCCAACATACAGTGCCACGCACAACCATGCCTAGCTCTCCTCAAACTCGTTATGGTGATGAAACAAAAAAAAACATGCTTAAGTTCACAGAAGAGACCTCAGATGGTTCTCTCTTCCTCCAGTTACACCACCAGATCTGTTTTTCTTAAATTACAACCAGCTGTTGCATATGCACAGTAGAAAGAGGACTCTCTCTCCCTCAGTCACACTCGATCACGCTCCCCCCCCCCCCCATTCCCCCCTCAGACACACTACTCTTATATGGTATTTGGTGGACAAAGAGTAGAACTACTTTCCCGTAGGCCTTTCCCCTGCCGACTAATTACAATTAAAGCAGAGATTCCACAGTATCCTGAAATCACTTGTAGGCTGACCAGATCATGGAGAAATGTACCCAAAAACCTTACAGTCATATGGATTCATTCATGTAGCGGAATTAATTTTGTTTTTAACAGAAAATATGAAAATTATATCCCTAAAAACCTGGCATAAAATTAGGCTCTTTCCCTAAAGTTTGGATTATTATAGATACTTTATTACTCAAATGCTATTAAATTCAAGCAAAGTTCCTGTACAAGATCCCAACAGTTGAATTCTGACAACTACCCACCAAACTGTAGAGAATCACTTTATTATTAACCAGTGTGACGAGGGTAATGCACTAAACCTGACGACCTTATACAAGTCTTGGGGTGTAATGTATATTGCACACATATAAATAAATTATGGACAAAATATAACCACAAGTGTCATGAGTGAAATCTCATATCCATTGTTGGGAACTGAAATAAAATTAAATGTTACGCAAGGGTTTTTGAATTGTTATTACTACATTAACTAAAAGTAACGCCTATTCATTTTTAGGCTGATATACACAATTTAAAGGTACAGGTAGCCCAGGAGCAAAGAAAACTTAAAACTGAATCATACTGCAAATTCACTGCAAATCCAATAGATTAACAAACCCCAGCTTTCCCCAGAAGGGAAGGAGACACACCTTTATCATTTTCAAGGAGAGCTAGCTCATCTACCCGCTAACAGAGTGACACCCACCTGTCAGAGAGGAGTCACTGCACTGCGAGGGAAATGACAAAATAGTGTTAGCCGAGGTGACAAGATTCAAAACCACAAATATTCAAACTGCATCAAAAGGAGGTTAACCTTAAACAAGAGCTATAGGCTGCAGACAAGTAATAAAAGGACAACTATAAAATAATGTCTGCAAGGTACATGCAAACCGGCATTCTTAAATGCAATTTTGGAGAATAATTTCATTTCAGGAGAGCCATAACAAATTGGTGGTAATACAGAAAATCATCATTTAGAGCAGACTACCAAAGGACCAAGCTATGAACTGCAGTATTTCATTTTTTTTACTAAAAACACACTGTAAATCACATTGTAACACATTTCACTTAAGCCTCGGGAACACATGTATTCAGTTTTAAAATAGATTAGATTTTTCTAATATTGATTTCATCAATTCACCACAGGGAAAGGCAGGCTCACACCAGATTCTGCTCTTGCAACACTGGTGTGACCAAAAGTTCAGAAAACATTGATCTGTCCATTTTTACCAAAGGGGTACTCTGCATTGACCTTTGAAAAATTGAAAACTTCAAAGTTCTCATGCCGAATTAAGACTCCTCAGCCAATATCCAGCATAACATTATAACAGTAAGTTTTTTGATCAGTTAAAATTGTACAACTATAGTGGGTAAAACAGACATCTCTCCACCACGAAGTTTTTAACAAAAGCGTCAGTAAAGGTGACTTTTCTCCCCATCTGTGCCGACAAAGGTCCAGCTTAATAAAACTGATCCCTAACTATCTGACAGCAGCTTGCCCGCGAAGAGGCCGCTGTGTATCTTGAAGTTTTAAATCATGCATCGTGACCTAAACTGCTGTTACGATTATTTACGGAGCGGCCAGGCTGCCCCCGCATAGCTGTCTGCGTGGTACCGGTGCGGATAGGTACAAGCTGGCCGACAGCTGTCACATTTATGCGCTGCACACAAAAATCACAGGGATATAATCGGCAAAGTTTCAGGAAAAAATAAGACTTCCAAGATGAACACTGCTTTATATGGTGATTTCAGGGGAAGTGCGAGCAAGCTGAGACAAAGAGCAACGCCCCCTGTATAATAAAACGGCACGAAGGCTGGAACCCCACGAAGCATTTCGCGCAGGACGACGGACTGCGGTGACAAATATCAAGCGCGGGGATAAATCAGACTTCGCTGTAAGGCACACAGCTTGGCGATCTCCCGGCGTGAGAGCGCCCACACCCCCGTCTGGACACACATCCCGGCCCTAAGGGCGCTGTAATCCCCGTGAGTCGGTGCGGTAGCCTTAGCCTGCTTCCGCAGAATTAGCTACAAGCCCGAGAGGTGAAAGGGGCGGGGAGGGGGGGGGTAGGGGAATCCGGCGTGACTGTACTCCAGCCCGGGGCGGGAGGTGGAAAACAAGGCCACGGCCTAAGAAGACTTTTTACCTACTCATAGTGGTCCTTGAGGTTAAGGCAAGCGCTCATATCGAGGTTTCGGACTCACACAGCTGACACTGGCGATCACAGCCAGCCGACAATCAAGTTTCCAGATTCTCAGAAAACGGCAGAAGTTCCCAATCACATTACTACCCAGCCGACCAGCGTCTTTTAACTAGTTCGAGGGACCAAGTATTTTAACGGCGCATCACATTTCAATTACATTACATTTCTGTTCAAACGGGAGCGGTATTATGACCAGTGAAGGACCGATTGATCTGGACCGCGAGCTAGTGGCAAACACGACTGACACTGATGTCTGTGTGTATACACATTAAAAAACACTGCTAAGAGCTTTTCCCTGATTCAGACGGCATGTGTCGGGAGTCCCGGAGTCACTCCGAACTATGCCGACATTTATGAAACACACGCAGCGCGCACTAGCAGATTTCCAACCCACCGCAAGCGCCGTTACGCTGGTAAATATTTATTTCTACGACAGCCGCATTCCCTCACACCGAGAGCGGCGCTAATCCACCTCCGGACGTACTTGCCGAAAGAAGCGATGTTTTCTTGCCGGGGCGGCTGTGCTTGCCTGAGCGCCTAGGACCACAGCGGAGTCGGCCGCCGTCTCTTAGCGTCTCTGGTGGGTTATATTCGAGGAGTGTGCACCCAGCTCTCCGCAGCACCTCCGGACGCCATTTCCCGCCTCCTTACTGCCTGTGGACGGCAGAGACCCGGATGAAGAAGGAACGCGCACTCGCGCGCGCACGCGGACCCCTGCCGCGCGCCCCCTGCCTATACAAACAAAACAACATGGAGCATGTGACGTAGCTCGGTGGGGCGTTGTGTTGCTCTTAATGTCATTGATTAGAACAAATTTAAATTCTTTAAATGCGAAAATCGAAAGTGGGTTGGTCTGCTTGGATGTCAAGGCACGACACGTTTCTATGAGTGTTATTATTCACATTGATTTATATAGTGGAGCATACCAGAATTGTAGGATTGTCAGTAGGTACCACGGCCACCTATAAGCAAGCGCCGTGAAACATCGCAGTATTTAAAAAGACGCATTCCCATGCTACATACGTATATGGTAATATATTCAAGTATACGCATAATATGCAAACTCCTACATGCGTTGTCTTTTTGTACAAAAAATGTTCATCGGGCAGTGCTTCATTATATTGTCTTTTATTAAAAACAAGCTAATGACAAAGATCCAGGTAATGTTCGCATAAAGGAGGTTTTCACCAGTACAGTCAATGCACAATGGAAATGAATGGGGGAAACAGTGGTCGCCATGGCGATGTGTTATGAAAGCTCCAGACGGTAGTATCAGTGCTGCAGAACCGAGATACATTTTTAAATTTGACATCTGTTTTCATGATTTTTTAAGTTTACCCCGAATACATATGATTCATGAAACGTGGATCTATTCATTATTTTTGTTCAGGAATCCAAAAACGGTTACCCTCGTGTAAAATCAATTTAACGATACCCAAATCCAGTTTAACAGTTAAAATGAAAATAAAACATTCACAATAGTGTAAAAGTAAAAATCGGTATATAATTCGTGTAACGCTTTAACGAGGAAAACAGAGTCTTAAGTGTGCAGTAGAAGAGAGCGTTCCGGATCTTGGTTTATGATATTTCAAATCCCTTGATAGCGTGGGACTGGTGTGAAACCAGACCATATGCGCACTGAGCAATTTTGGCTTGCATTTGTGTGTTTTGCATGGCAAATTATTGCGCAATTCAGTAATGACAAATGCTTATTAACGTTCACGTGGTATTTGTGAAATTCGGCATTCAATAGCTAGGTCACAGAATGGCTCGGACGCCCCTAGGATTCAGTGGACGCAATTAACGGCATAATGCAGAATAGTTGCTAATTTTCTCTACCAGATAATGAAAAACAACCATTACTGCCAAACTGTCCCTCGTTTCAAACCTACTTTATAAAGGCTGAATAATTCACCTGCAGGTTTGTCCTTGCAAATCGGGGCCGAATGTAATCTTTCTGCATTCGAAGTAAGCACATTAAACACAAGGCATTGTTATTCTCAGATCAACTTGTTACAAACAGCCTTTGCAATCCCAGACCATTATACTCAGGAGTACTGACCCTAGCTAAAGCTTAAGTATACATGTCTAATAGTATCATAGCAGAATTTCCAGTAGGTGTCAAGCGTTTCGCATAATTTATATAATGTACCACTCTGAATATGAAATAGTAGACATACTGTAATAATCTCCAACACTCGTTAAAACTTTAAGAACACTTGGCTTGAAATCATCATTATCTATACCATGAACTTTATACACCATGGTGACTGGCCATAAAATCAGTTACAGGCTGAAGCAAAATTTGAATTGGGACCAACCGTAAGATCAAGAGAGGGTGAGAAGATGAACTGTGCACATATGGGCGTAAACTCTAATCTTCTCCACCTTACTGTCTCTGAGTAGTCAGAACACTTTCACCATAAAGCGGAAAAATATGAAAAGTTCTGATGCTTATTTTTTTCAACAAGATGCATATCTTAATCGTAGCTGCTTGTCTACAGCTTTGCCTGAAGCACCAGACGCAAACAGCTTGAACATCTACAGGCATCCCTATTGACTGCAGCCCTTCAGAGGGGGGTCAGATGCAGTATTGGCTCCTTGTATGTATTTGATTACTCACCAGACAATATCTCATGTACGGAAAGCAAATTGTACTACATGTACTTTAAATAGACAGCTGGTATTTGGTTTTAAAAAAGTCACTTGGGAGTCGCCATGAAATATTGACCGAGACATCTCATTAAGGCAGTTGCAGCCCAAATTACTCCCCCTTTATATTTTACCACAATATACATCTTAATATTTATCTTTAACAGAAGCCCCACGTCATCTTCTAGCTCCTAGTCTATAATTTCCCATAAATCTTTCGTGCTGTAACAGGACAGCCACCTGGAAAACAGCTGACCATATTGTGCTGGAAATGATCAGTTCATCACAGGGAGCACAAACTAGTGTTTTGTGTCAGATTATACTACAGTGGTACCTCAGAACTCGAACTTAATCTGTTCAGAATTCAAGTTCGAATCCTATAAAGTTCGAGTTCTGATCGAATTTTCCCATAAGAAATGATGGAAAACCAATTAATTCCCGGGCCCCAAAAATTACACCTAAATATGGTTTTGTTTAAACACAAAATGCACAAGATAAAACAAGAAGAGCATATACTGTACTAAAGACATCTAAGCATATTTATCAGAACAGTAATTTGTAAAGTAAGAAAATGTATCCAAACAATGGGTAAAGTGTCCTGCCCCGATCTTCCCTCCGTCCGTGTGCCACGCCCCTCGTTAACCTCGTGTGTGATCCCCGTGTGATCAACTGTTTCGGGTTGTTTTCATTAGCTCCCTGTATTTCGTCCGCATTTCAGTTTGTTTCACCAGTCCGGTCATTGTATTGTCCGTCTGCGTTTTGCCTGTCTTACCTGTAATTAAACCCGTATTCCCTGATACCCTGACGTCTGCGCCTTTGTCTTCCCTTCCGTCCCCGCTCAGCACGACAATATTAGTATAATGAAATCTATTAATGGTTTGTTATTAATGATATTAAAATAAGAAATCTTTATTTTTTAAATGTATTTAATCATATTACTGTTACTGTCTATCATTGTCTAAATGTGTTTTTTTTTACTAAATATATGTATTCAGCTAGTGTAAACATGCACAATGCAATCACAACGAATGCCAGGCTGAAACTGAAGCATTACCCTTTGTGTCCGCTGAGACGTACCGGGTGACTCATTTCCCCGCACATACAAGTTATCTTAGGTCGGCGTTCACGGTTCAAGTTTTGAGATTCAGATTGAGTTCTAGGTCATTTTTTCCCATAACTGGTTGGTTTGACTTGTAAGAAATTCGAGTTCTAATGAGTTCGAGAACTGAGGAACCACCGTGCATATAAACATAAGGGCAGTGTATAACATCCATGTATTTTGGTTGATTCTCCTTTACTGTTAAGTCTGCTGTTCTCAGGAGACCAGATAACATTGACTGCCATCTAACATATACTCAAATACGAAACAGATGGGTAGTTTGTTTTCCATGAAAATGAATTAAATGGTTTACTCGTGCATATGGGCAGATGTTTAATGGTTAGGGATGTGCACTTGTAATTAAAAGATTGCAGGTTCTAATCCCTGACCAGCAAGGCACCACTAAGGTAGCCTGAGCAAAGTACTGCTCCCTGGGTGCTGAATTAGCTATCCCCTACTATGTCACATATGGGTTAAATGCAGAGAACACAGGGACTCGTTCTTGTGTGCTGTGGCGTGTCAACAATGATGATTAATCACTAAATCCTAAATGGCAGTTCGCTCCATCAAGGACTTGATACACATGGTTGGTGACATCTGCGACCCTGTAAAGCAGCACATCACATTCTCATAAAGTAGTTCTTTCATTGATGGTGTTTAACTTGTCATACAAACAGTGAAGTTGCATTGCTCTAATTTGTCTGCTACAACATTTGTCTGTCAAAACCACTCATCTATTGGGTAACGCAAAATCGCCAGATTTGTCTACAGGAGTTCTTGAGAAGATGTCTTACCTATAGTTTCCACAATCAACAGTTACAGTTTTTTTTTTTTTTTTTTTAAGTATGTGAATGCACACTGGACGATTTCCACTGCAAAGACAAATGACCCACAATCACTGGATTCTTCCTTTAATGAACAAGCATGAGACATTGAGGGTGTATAGCGCCATAGACAGCCATACAACAGCCCTCAGGCCAAGGTGAAAGTAACGGCTGTGTGTCAAAGCCTGAAGAGGTTTATGATGACCTAGCTTCACCTCCCCCAAACAGACCTCCAAAAATACTTTAGAATTCTCTGGGGAAACCTACTGATTGGTTACACAATTTCCGAAGTGCTCATCCTATTCAATGAGCGCAACTGAATTACATCTAAAAATAACACTCAGAAAGGAGACCTTTAACAAGTCCTGTACAAGAAAGTGTTTGCAAAATCTACTGCTGAACCAAAAGCTAACAGCAAAATAATTTGGGGTTTTGAGCCCTTGAGTGAAAATGTCAATCAAATGGTTTTTTTGTCCTATAACAAAGAGTAGCATATGAGAATTTGGTTCAAAACAGCAGTAACGAGGTCTTCTGGACATATCTGTATAGAATAGACTGGAGAAACACATGTATTTTTTCTTATACCAGTTTAACCAGTTGAGTGTCCATGTATCCTTGTGTACCCAAAAAGTCCAATACCATATCAAAACGAAAAAACAAAACACCTTACCCTAAACCAGTGTTTCCCAGTCCGTTCCTCGGGGACAGACAGTCCACGTTTTTGTTCCCTTCCAACTTCCTACCAAGGGAGGGAACAAACATGTGGACTGTCTGTGGGTTCCAGAGGACCAGACAGGGAAACACTGCCCTAAACCGAGTCCTAGTTGGACTACAGGTGGCATGATACCCACCTCCCTGGGACCTCTCAGCAGCTCCTGCCCCTTCAGCTGACATTATGCATGCACCACCGGCTATAGCCCAAACAGCAGAGGAGTCAACAGCTAGAGTCCTTCATCAGAAAACACTTTTTGGGAAGAAGTCCATTCATAAAAAAAATAATTAAAAAGGATCCATCTGTTTCATCTTCATTATCTGTTGCTAAGGAGGGTTTCTGAGAGTCCCTGGAGACCATGAACTGGCACAGAATCTTTACTGCTTGGAATTCCGGTTCCTGAAACCAAGTAAGTGAGCTTACTTCATGTCCTGGAAAAGATGAGGTACCAGGATAAAATATTAGTATGACATAGATGAC
The DNA here is from genome assembly GCA_019775895.2 of Stomatorhinus ivindoensis. Lineage (NCBI taxonomy): Eukaryota > Metazoa > Chordata > Actinopteri > Osteoglossiformes > Mormyridae > Stomatorhinus > Stomatorhinus ivindoensis. The sequence continues at coordinate 13,645,079 of JABFEB020000020.1, read as the reverse complement.
ACACTTCAGGGTTTTGAAAAGTAATACATCTAAATATGTGTACATGGTGGTACAATAGTGTTTGAATCAAATAATGCGCATATTTCCAGTACAAGTCAAAAGGTTTTTCTGAAAGCAATTTTCATAGAACAGGATAATCTAGCTAGCCTCCTCAAAATGTACATACGAAAGATGCCTTATTCTTTAATTCAAAGGACTACTCAAAATGATTCATTAGGCTATATCTGAATGATATTCCACAGTTCTCACCAAAGTGTTTGGCTTCTGGCTGTAGTTCACAGCATGTCCACAGCTTGGTGTCGTCTGCCTTCTGCAACATTCTGGCCTTCATCTAATGTGTGTGGGGGGGGGGGGGTGGAGAGATGGATCACAAGCACATCCCGACTCTCATGCAGGTCCATCTACTGATGGCATCTCTGTCCTTCAAACAGCTCGACATGATGCCCAGTCTGAGCAGAATCTATAACTTCACAATGAGGGCTGAACACACCATGGAAGAGCCTTCAAGAGCTGGCTCTCCATGGAACTTGACAAATGTTCAGTCCAGCTTCACTTGATCATCTTACTAAGGATACACAAAAAAAGCCTAAAGACCTACCTGAATAAGTTGCGAATTGCAAAATGTGCATCACTTAATAGCACCTTACTATCAACATCCAAGCCAAATATACCACCCGGGAGATGAGGACATTCGCATGTGGAGAAGACGACCGCTGTGGGCCTGCGAGTGATCAAGTAAAACATGCAAGCAGCACCAGGACTATGTGATGGTCACACTCACTCTGGATCTGCACGGGATGGGGGATCCTGGCTGGCTCATTCTCCATAGGCTTGGCCAGGACTTGGGCTGGATTGGGGGCCACCTGTAGACCCTCTCTCTTGTCGTCAACCTTCACTCTATCGGGAGCTGGGGTGGGGACAGGGGCACGGCTACAAACAGGCTGACTACTGGCAGGACAGGGGCTGCAGCGAGGCATGGGGAAACAGGCAGCTTTACAAAGGAGCTCGGGAAGTTATTTTGGATGGAAGCACAAAGACAGAGTCTGAAGAAGGGTGTAAGCTAGGTGCAGACAGACCGCCAGAGGGCTGCTGAATCAGCAGGGGAGGGGGGGGGGCAGGTAGGCACACACCTATTCTCGGGCCTGGCTGGATTTCCTCCAGTTACTTTTGAATCGCCGTTCCCTTCATATCAGAGTGTGCTGTTCTAGGCTATTCTGCACCCATCATAAGACAGTGCTGCTAATTCTGGTGCTTTTCAGTTGGCGCGCAGCTGAGGATTCCTAACAAACTTACCTAGATGAATATGTAATTCATTCATGCAATCATGTAATGCAGTTGGTTCTGAATAACTGGTAAACTATCAGGGTGACACTGTGCATCGCAATTTATATTAACATGGCTGTTCATGTGTTTTCAGTGGGTTAGTTCTTCCAACATATAGAATTCAATTCACTGCCTTTTACAGGCATATACTGCAGTATAATCAGGAAGGAATAACAGAAAAGCTTACAAGCTTCCTTACAATGGCATCAAGGAGACTCGCGATTTAAGTGCACAGCAAAGTGCTTATTATTCACTGGGTGAAGCACCCAGATCAGCCATGGTCGACACTATCAGAAAGAAAGCCAGATAAACAGGCAGAAACAGAAGTGATGAAAACCATGCAAGCTGCTTTGGGCATCTTCTCACCGGGCAGCCGCCCCTGCTGTTCCGCTCGGCCGTCTACATGCTCGTCCTCCATGGCTCCATGGTACTGGGGCACATCTCTGTCTCCATTGCCGGCCCCTGCAGCCAGTCCCTTCACCTTCATCCCAAGCTTCAGGGGTATCCCCTCACTCCCCAAAGGCTCAGCATGGTCCAGCTCCTTCGCTGCCCGGTCGCCCGTGTGCTGCGCCTGCTTCCGCGTGATGGCCGGCTTCCTCAGTGCTGCAGAGGACAGGTCCGCCGCGGTCGTCTTCAGTCAGCCAAGACACAGGACTAACGATCTCAGCTGCCGATGAGCAGCGGCTTACCAAACGGGGCCTCGTTCACTTTTCCCAAGTCGCCGTCCGCCAGGCCTGGCAGGTCAGCGCCGGCAGCGAGCTTGCCGAGCTCTTTGGGGTACAAAGAGAGCGAGGCTCGGATCAGTGTCCATAGGAGGGGCCACCTCACGCAGAAACAGCCAGCATGTCACCGACAGAGTACATCAACGGCCCAGAGGTATGCGTGTCAAAGTATGATTCAGGTAATGTCGAAAAAAAAAAAACCTATGAATGAGAATTACCTTTAGTGTCAGGGACGTCTGGGTGGTGCACAGTCAGCTTGGAGATGTCTCTGTCTGCCTTGTGTGCGGTTTCTATGGCTCGATTCTGAGGCAGGTTCTGCAGAAACTTAACGTAAGCCACGCAAAAGCAGCAGAGCCTGTCTGGCATCATGCAGGAAGTACACCAAGTTCACTATCGATGTCTGCCACATTATTCTTGGGAGCACTAGATGACATTTTGCTCTGCTCACGACAGAAATGATTCACCTCGTTTAAGCGACTTGATTAAAAGGGGTGATGGTGTCTCAGACGAAAACACAAGTAAAAAAAAAAAAACATTTCATTTAACTTTTCAGGTGGAAAACAGGGAACCAAATGAATGGAGCAGGAGGGGGATCCTTTCAAACACAGACATGTTAAACAAAGGGCTCTATTCCCAGAAAGGGGCCATCACACGAAGCCACGCATCAGCACCTTAAATCAAACTCGGCAGAACACGCAGTGATCAGTGTCAGCCACTAGGGGGCAAAAATTCCCCACAAATCATTTTTAAGAAGGTGCAGAACTTTCAAACACAGCAGACACCAAATTTGGGAAACACAAGAAGTTTAAGGTTCACTTCCCCTCATTTCCATTTTAGACAAAAGTGCAGTGGATTAAAACTATGGGTCTATTAATTTCTTTTGAAAGGCAGAGGTGCTCAGTAGAAAAGTTCATGAGGTCATCAATCTCGCCAGGTCCCCCACACACACCTTTCTCAACAGGAAGACCTCCTCTTCCAGGATCCTCTGCTTCTCCAAATGCTCGCCATTCAGCTGGTTGATTTTCTGCTTGCACTGCAAACTGCCACGTGGAAAAGCACACATGGGCAGAGCAGATAAGTGCTGATGAACAATGCTGCAGTAAAGCGAGGTCCTTTTCCTCAACGGAGTGACATGCACAGTGATATCTGCTTCCCACCAACCTCTCAAACTCCAGCTTCTTGTCCATGGAGGTCCTGTTCTTCTTCAGCTCCTGCAGCAGACCCTCCTGCTTCATATATTCCTGCTTCAGCTCCTTGAGCTGCTCTGTTGACGAAAGCCACGCATTCAGATTTAAAAAAAAAATCCATTATCAAAGGTGATTCTGAAAGGCACGTCCAAGACATGAAGCATGACGTGACAAAACCGGTTGTACACTGATGGTCAGATGTCTATTAGCATTCAGAACACTCCTTATTGCCAAGGTTACCACATTCATTCTTGGGAATCCTACACCCATCTTATAAGCTCGATAACCACAAAAAACCATCTGCCTTGAAAAGCAGAGTACTCACTTTACATTCCAAGCAGCAAATTCATTGGCTTATTCAGCACAAAGGAAATGATGTGGCTCTTTCACAAACACGTCACTCGCCGTCCTCCACGTTTTCTTTACGTACTTATCAGACCAACATTCAAAGGATATGAAGTTACTAATTTGGGAATAGTGCAGAGCGGTTAACATCTTCAGAAAACACTTTCTGGAAATTGACGAGCAAAGCAGGGACAGCTAAATATGGCCTTACATCTTGGTTCGACAACAGAAAGACAACTATACAAAACTAATTCCCTTATCAGAATAGAGAACAGCGATCAGGGGTTACCATGGCCAATTTTAATGCGGGCACAACAGAGAGCTGCTGGGGCTGTACTCTTGAGTCAGGAAGGAAACACAAGTGTTACACTTTGTCTAAATAAAAGCCGGCTTTCTACGGTGCTCTTACCTTTAAGCCGCTGGATCTCTGATAATTGTGAGAGAGAGTCGCTCTGGATTTTCATCTGAGGGAGAAAGAGGAAAAGATATGCTGACAGGAGCAGATAACCATGCAGACAAATTCCCTGTTCAGCTGGCCGTAGATCCTCCGCACCCCGGACTGCCCCACTTTCAGGGCACTCTGCGTGTTTCTCTCTGCCTGGGAACCGGCTCGCACTCTGCACCCTTCAACCATGAAGAGCACACTGATGCTTCGATTTAAAGGGAAAAGAGAACGAAGAGATTTCAATGAAATCCAGATCACCGTAAAACTGCTAATAGCATAATTTTAGACAAAAAAAAGTTAAATTAGCACAATTTGCTTAATTAAAATGCATAAACATTGTGCTGTGAAAAGCTGCCCAAACATGGGTTGAAGGGAAATCAAATGCTTTGTTTCTTTTATACTGAGTGCTGTTTATTGGAATAAAACAGCTCTGACATTTTCACAAGTGTGTCACTTGGATTTCAGAATCTATCGCCAATCGAGGCCATATAATTACCCGGGAAGCTGTGGAGGGGTGAGCAGGGACAGTGTCAGAGTCTCATGGGCATGAAAGCTGCACCTAACTCGCCGCTGCCAGTGAGGGCCGTGTGAATAATGTAGGAGGACAGAATCTGGCAGACAGAGTTACAGCCAAAGGCTCCAAGCTGGTACTAAGGAACAACCTCAGTCTGGGCTGCAACTCCAGGAGGACTATTGATTTACTAGGATACCAGGGAAGAATGGGATAATCCCCCCCACCACCAAACTGAAAACTCTGGGTGGTCTGGAGAGACGGGGGACACTGCTTACTCCACTGCACACCCCTGTGGGATTTGGCATGATTGTTTAGGTTTTAATAGGGAGCTGTTTAAAAGGTGGGTTGTCCATAATCATTGGACATGTCTCCAGAGATACACAAGTGTCGTGACAAGGAGCATTGGTGACAGAGACATGGCCTTCATTACAGAGGCTTCAGCTGCTAACGACGTGGGCTCCACGCCGCCCTCGCCTTAAACTCCGTATCCACGGCACACCTTTGTCAACTTTACCCAACCCATACTTCAAACACACTGTTGCTTTGAATATAAACATCTTTGGGCAAAGCAGCTCCTTGCACGATTCCCGTACATGAAGCTTTCATCACATTTAAATAAATCGGGATGAATTGCTATCGACAAAGTATCAAGCGATGCAGAGCGATTAAATTTACTACCAGAAGTTGTCATCCTGGATGATGGAGATTTACGACAGCAGTACATCACACATCTCACCTTCTCGTCATTACATCTCTTGAACTGCACCTCCACGGCCTGCAGGCTATTACGCAGCGTGTTGTGGTCGCCCTCCTTCTGATCGATCTCCTTTCGGTTCCCCTCCACCTGCACTATCAGCTCCGAGTTGCGCTTCTCCAGCCGGCTGCGCGCCGCGTCCGAGCGCTTCACCTGCGCCTGCGCCTCCGCCAGTTCGTCCAGCAGGCGGCCGCGCTGTCTTGACACGTCCCAGTAGTTGAACGAAATGAAGAGGACGAGAATGACCAGCGCGATCATGACGAAGGACGGGAGGCGACCCCCCCTGCGGTTTGCACTGAAGCCCATCATTTTACAGCGCGCCCAAGAGTCAAATCGCACCTGAAAACAGTAGATTTCCCCGTGATCTCCCTACACACTTGACGATCCAACAAGTTCACTATGAAACACTACCTGCCGTCTCCCATTTTATCTACACGCCGAACAGCTGTCACGGTCACACCGGCTGAATGTTGGCCCGGGACCTCGACGCGTCCTTCCTCTTCCGTAGAGGTGGCGAATGGCGCTCCCGCTATTGTTTACTCTCAAAGTAACAAAAAAAAAAAACGAAATCCTGTCAGCTATAGCTTTCTGGATAGTAAGTGAACTATAACAGCAGGCACACTTTGATCTTTTAAGCATTAAATGGCACGACAGGCACGCAGGGGGAAACTTAAACAAAGTGGACGAACGACTCCAGAAATCAGTGCAACTTAACTAGAAGCGTTGAATCAACTACTGGCGGACAATGCATCGACATAAAACCCCGCATTTCGTTATGCAAACAGGAGTAAATTTTCCCAGGCACCAGAGCACGCTAAGCACTTGCAAACAAGCTGCTAATAAACATATAACTAAAGACGCGTCTCGATCAACGTCCCGAACTACACGTTCAGTGTCTGCTCTTCACTCGCTCCCTTGTACTCTAATTCTCCGCGGATATTTCTCACTACAGTAATCTCATCCAACAGTACATATTGGGGGAAAACTAAAAGCAGACAACTTCAAGTTTTACTTCGTAGGATTTACCATTAAATGCTACCCTAAGCCCCTGATTTGCATGCAACATCGGTCTCTGTGTTACATTCGATTCGGGCTAACGAGCCCAGACAAATCCAATCAATAGGCACGTTCTCGAACCGTAAGCTCCTGCGATTGGCCCGGTACGGAGGTCACGCCCATGAGAGGATGCGGATTGGAGCAGCGTCCTTATGGGCGGGACATTTCGGGTTTACGAGCGAAGGGCATTTTAAAGTTCCGTGTTCGTAGGCAAGCCGGTGTCCGCCACATCCCCCTACTTCAGGAAGAAGTGGGGGAGGCATTTTACGCCTTACTTGCGTGACCTTTCATGAAAAGGCAGCCAGTCTGGTACACATCACTGTATGAAATAAATCAGGTGTAACCGGTTTGGGTGAAAAGAGTTTAATTGTCGAATTACAAATGTTTGTGTGGGTGTGAGTATATATACATAGGCCTATAACCAATTCAGTGACTCCACATTGTCGACTACTTAATACCCATCTAATACCCTCCTTCATAAATTGTTAGCACTGTGGAACGTACTATGTAAGCATACGATGCTGACATTTAACATTAACACGTCACAGAAATATGTTCAGTATACTACATACTTATAACTCTTATCTAGTGAATCTTTTATTCTAGAGTTACTGGAATTCAGCTGCCATACCAGTTGGTTCTAAAAAACTCACCAATTCAGTTTTCCACCACATATCTGTGAGACTGGGTAAAGGCGAGAGTTTCAATTTGAAGTGGTACATACCCAGATGGCACACATATATTGAAATGACACTGATTCCATATCAGACAAAAAGGTTGAAACAACCAGCTGAGCTTGACCAATACAATCACTGAAAAAGTTTTGCTTGATTGGATCACCTTTATTCCTTGACTTGTGTGACTGCAAATCAGGTTCAACTGCATAAACAACTGCAGAGAAATATATGAAAACATTTCCGAAATGGCCACAATTCATGACATACAACCTTGAACTCATATTTAGTGAGTTTTCAAGAATGCGTCTTAAATCTGTGGCTTTGCTAGCAGAGCATTCGATCTCTGCATTGAATCCTAGAGAAAAATTCTCCTTTCTGGCATGAAATATTGTAAAGACAATGGCAATGTATTCTCCACTTGTCCCCATATAATCCCTATTCCTCCCATACAAATACCTGGGAATGTTCATCAGGTCTGACCTAACATGGACCAGACATACCGATACCGTGGTCAGGAACTGCTAAGCCATGCCTCTGTCACCTCGGATCACTGATAGATATTCAGAGTTTCACTAAGTGTCCTTAAGACCTTTCACCACATGGCCGTCAAAAACATATTAGAATGTAACAGCATTGCCTGGTTTGGAATCAGCTCTAAAGAAGACCACACAGATAGTTACACGCTCAGCCGAGCACTCGTGGGAATATCCTTGGCCTTTCAGCCGGACCGTTTCACATAAAGGTGCGCTGCCGGGGCAGCCAGGATCATGAAGGGCTCCTCTTGCATGTTCTTCAACCTGCTTGAGTGGCTGAGGTCTGGAAGATGTCTTTGATGCCTCAAATCAAGAATGGAAAGACTTATGAAGAACTTAGGAAAAGTTCACAGGCATCTACCCAAATACCAGGATGACTCTTCCTCGTCCCCCTCTACAAATACTGTCTGTATTTCAATTGGTTTCCAGGATAACAAATATTTATAGTTCACTTGATGGGTCATCATTTACATACTGTATAATCTATTGTACTTTCCTAGTGCATGGTACATATCATAATTTACATATGCTGTTCATGCTAATGTAAGGGTGCTTTGACTGAAAATGAAATTAGGTGCATCTCTTAATTGCTGCTACTAAACAGCGCCACTTCAATTTTGGTAAAATTTGGTAAAAATTTTGTCCAGATTTTCACCCATGTAATTTTTCTGAAAAGTTTGTGCAAATGAGACAGTGCCTGCGGCAGTAGACCATATGTATATGTATGCATACAATCAACACAGGACTTTTAAAATGTGTGACACTATTCAACACTATTCAGTGTGATTTAAAGCATGAAATTCCTTTTTTGTGCTAAGCAGATGTGTATTGTGGAAGTAAAATTGGACATTAGTAGGCCCGGGAGGGGAGGTATGTTGGGTCCGTTATGTTTTAGGCCTTAGGCAAGAAGAGATTGTTTTGAATACTGTGTGACCTCGCTTTGTGATAGCTGCCTGCAGTTGGCTCCGCGGAAGCTCAGACCTTGGAGAGGCAGACAGTGGAGCAAGGGGGGGGAGAAACCACTTGCAGGAAGAGACTCGAAGCTGCCCCAAACTGGTGCACAAAGAGTTATATCTTAATGAAGTAGTTGTAGTAGTAAATATATATGTTACACAATTGATCGCATCATGTTAATTATACTAATCAATGTGTCAATCATTAATCAATGGAACACCCAAACATTAATGGTGATTCAATGTCATATAATTAATATCTATATACATATCTCAAGTAGAGTCTAGAAATCGAGGCTGTCTCCAGTAAATTACGTATGATGGGTGGATTTTACCTTGCTACCAAGGTGAACCAATGGAACAGGAGAATTGTGTTTGTTATACGTTTCAGCTTAGTTTGTTGTTGTTTCGTGACCAATCAGGACTTAGTCATCCAGGAGTTATGGTTTATCTACTGGTTGCTCTGTGTGCCAGAGGTGAATTGGTACCGAGTGCCAGAGTGTGACGGGAGTGCTTTGCTGAAACTTGCTGGAATGAAAGAGTTTTTCTTTACTCACCAAACTAAGAGGTCCAGACTCTTATTCTAAGTGTTTGATCTACAATTTTTCTACCACAGTATCAACATGTCACCATCCATGACTTAACGAATAGATTTCTCGGGGTGCTGTAGTAAGCTAGCAAGCATTAAAAACAATAAAAAACCTTCAGTATAATATACAGTTGCGAAGCTGATACACTTTCTCATATGGCCACAGACATCAAGCACAGCTCAGATCTTTGACAGCATTCAAGTGGCATCAAAGTCCATCCATCTTTCAGACAGATGGGGTGCAGCCTGCACAAAATCTGCTACTGACAACAGCAGTGTGCAGCTCCCAAGCACAACATGCAATACCTCATTTCTGCGCTGCAGTTTGCCAGTGTCAGCTCTGGATGTCACTGCTGTGATCCTTTCACTGGACTCCAGGCCCTCGAGTAAGTGGAACAAAAGTACAATGAAGTATCTTATTTCAAAAATACCTCAGATGTGCTTATTTACAACACTCCACTAAGATGTATTTTATAAAAAAAAAAATTATGGAAATGCAACATGCCATTTTTTGTGCAGAAAAATACAGATTAGAGCCACACGAAGAGGTAAAAACGTCTTTTATTGTAACACTGATTAAGAACTGCAACACACTGTGGTTAAAATAAATAACTGACGTCCAGCAGCGCCAGTGTGCGAACTGGACCATTAGGTCGCAGAAGGAACTGGGCCACATCCCTTTTGTTAAGGATCATCACATTCACGGATGAGTAAAAAATGTATTTTTTTTTAATTTAAATTTTTGTAATATAAAATTCTACACCTTCCGTGTTAGGTTAGCTTAAAAAGTTCCTTGATCTTGTTATTCTCTGTGTATTTAGTTAGAGTAGTAATGGCACAGCGCCCCTTGTGGTTATGGCTGGTGGATTATCTTTTGTTCGCCACCCGCTTGTCTCCGTCTCCGGAGAGCAGCCGTCTGCGCGGCCGGGGAGGGGCCTGGTCGTCGCACACCGTCAGATCGTATGTTTGTTTTTCTTGCTGGGAGCTTGATCCGTGACTGGTGGGGGGGGTCAGAGGATGGTCTCTCGACACACGCTGACGGGCCGTTGAGGGTGGTCGGACGGCGAGGCACCCAGTGTGGCAGTCGGGGCCCGCAGAGATGCCGAGCTCAGCGCGCCACAGCTGTGCAGGTGCAGGTCGTCGCAGTGCCGCTTGCGGGGAGCCCGGGAGCTTCTGTGCGTTTGCCTCCTTGTCTGGGGAGATAATGAAACAAGCTGTCAGCTGGCCTTCCGCTCCACAGCCAGACGGGCAGCGGGGCCCTCGCCTCACCCGGCCGATGACGTCGGCGCTGATCACCGCCTCTTCCATGTGCCTCTCCTCAGACCTGATGACGGACTTGATGCTGTCGACCACCTGCTGCACTTCAGGGGGGAGGTTGCAGCTGGAATGCTCCAGAAGCCTGGCTACCAACATCTTGGTGTCCCTGTAGGTCTGGAAGTCGGCCAGCGAGTGCGGCCGGTCCTTGGGAGGGGCCCCCGTGGTCAGGGTCCGAAGCTGGATGTCTACCCTGCCGGCCTCCCGTCGCCTCCAGTGGCCCAGGGGGCCGTGCCTGGCTGCGTCCCGGTAGGAGACCACCACTGCTGAATGCTCAGAGCAGGCTGCTGGAAGCAGACACACGCATTCATTTGTCAGATAAGGGATGCTGCCGTTGCGAGGGCCCGTGCCAAAGGGAGGAGCGTCCGAGTGTTACCTGGCTCAGGTGAGGTCTGCGGAGAGTTGTCAATGGGCTGGATACTAGCAGGAGCCGAATTACAGATGCTGCCTTTGGAGAGAAATTAAGAGGAGTAGACAATGAGGCCATGAATTAAAAAGCTGAGAGTGATACTGGCACAAGCTTGATAGCAAAACATGTAACTGTAAACTGCTAGCCTGTGAACTGAACACAGTCTGCACCACTAACTATCACAAAGGAGTGATGTTAAAAGTAGAGGCTCTGAGTGTCTGTCTTCCACACCATGACCCCCTGCTTTAAAGGAGGAGGTGGCTGGCCTCCCAGACACACATTCAGCACAGGGGACACTCACTTCCCGTGGTGGAGGTACAGGAGATGGGGTCGCTGGTGGAGCGCACGATGCAGGGCAGCCTCTGGTAGTGCCTGGCTGAGCGACGGGGGCGGGGTCGATCGGAGGGGGAGGAGCTGCTGGGGGCGGAGCCAGAGGGGGGCAGCGTGGGTGACCATACGCCAAAGCAGAGCTTATGGCCGCAGGGCTGGGGGGTCGGGGAGGGGCAGGCAGAGGGACTTGGGGCAGAGCTGGCAGCAACCGGGGCAGCAGAAGCAGAGGCGGAGGTGGGGGGCGGGGGCAGAGACAGAGCTAACACCCTACTGGCTTTCCCTCGGGGCCGAGTGGGTGTGGCTCCCAGCAGCTCCTCCCTTCCCAGCATGCTGACATTCTCGGGCGACCAGTCGTGTGAGCGCTCATGGGCACAGCCAGCGGCAGAGTCCTGGGGGTGGGAGGACTCGCCTCGGCCACTGTCGGAGGGGGCGGGGGCTGGGTGGCGCAGGGCACAGCGCGCGCTGTGTTCCAGGCTGGTGCAGCTGCCGTCGGTGGGCACAATGCGTGTGGCGCTGTAGGGGGAGGAGTCGGAGGCAGAGCGCAGGGAGCCCAGGTCCTCTGAGGAGCAGCTGCGGTACGGCATGTCGGCCACCTCTGACACTAGGAGGGAGGCGCTGTCCACTGAGGCTGCAGGTCCGAATACAGCGGCAAGGGCATGATGGTCAGGGCACACAGCGGTCAGGACACACACCAATCAGGGCACACGGCGGTCAGGACACACACCAATCAGGGCACACGGCTTGCGGTACAGCTGGGCCCCTGATCCACAAACTCAGGGCTCTCCTGTCCGGGTTGATAAGGGCCTCATGCAGGTGATGGTAGTGACCATGGAGATTATGAGGGAATCCTGCCAGTCTGTGAGGTGTGCT
>JABFEB020000020.1:13595504-13607005 GCA_019775895.2 Stomatorhinus ivindoensis | reverse complement strand
CCCCTCAGTCAGTGGTCTACTTTCTTGAAATTAGTCGATGCACGGACGGACAAAAGACCCTCTAGTATGACAGGAAGTAACCTGATAATCTTCCAGACAGCAGCGACTGCAGATAGATTCATTATATCTGACAGAGCTTCACTGACTTGGTTTCACAACTCATTATGAGACTGGGAAGTACTTAAGTATGGATTATAATTATTATTATTTTTTAAAGAAAGTCACTCCAATTTTATTTGTGCAGAACCTGCCTCATGGCTCAGAGTTGCCACTCCATTGTCATCAATAGCAGAGAATCCCATCAACCTTGCAATTAAGTGGGAAAACCCAGAAAATGAGACACTTGGCCAATCAGAAACTGGCAGAGATAGTGGGGGCAGTCTGATCGGCAGAGGAACCAAATAAAGAGATGGTGGATGGTGGCAGTGCGCTTTGTCCTTCACGGAGAAACCCAAAGAAACCATATAAGTAAAATGGATTCAGAGGATGATACATAGTTTCTATACATTCACCAGAGATAAGGAGTGATTGTTTCCCACTTTCTGGACTGGGATGTGCCAGCAAGGTCACAAAATTCAGGTGTTTTTACACAAAAGACTTATAAGCCACCTCACTAGCCTGATTCATGGTAATTATGCTGTTATCACTTGTCATTATCAATTTCCTTTCCACTAGGATTCTCACAGAGTATTTCCTAAGAATCAGTAGTTAAGTCTATAGCAATATAATGAAATGCACGGTATGAATGGTCTGTGGTTATGAATCTGTAGTTCGTGAGGATGAAACACAAGCAGAAAAAGAGAAGATGTGCGACAACAAAAGGCCAAATGAGCTGCCCAGACAATAGAGGTACAGACAAAGGCGGGGGGTTAGAGATTAATACAGCAGGATAGAGATGTGAGGGGACAGGGGTGTGGGGGGTAGAGGCTCTGTGCAGGGTCCCCCAAGGACATGCTGATTAAATCAAACAGCGGACCAGCGAGGAGCCCGCAGAGAGTCGTGCCATGATTAACCTGCAGTGCTCAACTTTTTAATCGGTTCCTGACCTTTGCCAGATAAGACAATGAGGTCTGGATGGACGCCTCACTCAGGACGGCGTAATGAGGATGGAACATAAAAGCTGCCTTCCCCCACAGTGCCAGCGAGGAAAAGGTGATTCCAGATCAAACAGCTGATGGAAAACATAGTCTACAGGCTCAGAGACAAATGGGGGTGGGGTGGAGGGGGGGGAAGACAGCGAATATAGTCAGTGATAGGGGCATAAGAGACTAAAAGGGAAAGAGAGACAGTGAAAGTGGTCAGAAAGAGAGAGAGAGACAGAGAAAGTAAGAGACAAGGGAAGACAGGCAGAGATGGAGAGACAGAAAATGATAGGGAGAGAGAGCAAATGTGGTCAGAGAGAAATAGCAAAACAGAGAAACAGCGATAGGGAGAGAAACAATGACTACAGTTAAAGAGAGAGAGAGACAGCAAATACAGTCAGAGAGAGAGACGGGGAGACAGGAAATGACAGGGAGAGAGAGAGAGATGACGAATGTGGTCAGAGAGAAACAGCAAATCAGAGAGAGATGGAGAGAATGTAGTCAAAGAAAGAGAAGGAGAAAGGGGGAGAGAGAACAGGGTTAGAGAGAGACAGAGAGAACGTATGGAGATGGAGAAACAGTGAACATTGAGAGAGTGAGACAGGGAGAGAAACAGTGATTGTAGTCAGAGAGAGAGAGAGAGAGAGAGAGAGAGAATGAGCAAACAGAGAGAGAGGGAAAACAGACAGCAAAAGAAATGGAGTGAACACAGACAGTAAACATGAGAACAAATCCCGGAGATCCAAAGATGAGGACAAAGGGAGGACTCAGGCACTGGTAGGAATTTCACCAAAGAGCTCAGTCAGCAGCCATGGTGCTCAGTGACACGTATACGGATTAGTGATGCTCGCCTGACAGGTGTTCGAACTCACGTCACCTCGAACTGCGCGACTCAACAGGCAGAATGATTAGCCTGCCAAATTAAAGACCATTTTTACAGCTGGGGGAACTAATCAATTTCTTGCTGTAACTCCAGGGGGCGACGTCAGTTAACACTGATCCACTTATGCTAAACAAGCTGTGCTAGTCAGCAGTAAAGGAGCCAGTTGTCCTGGCAACTCAGCCTGACATAACCAGCTGTCCTGGGATCAGCTGGACATGGTGTAAGTCAGCAGCACTCGAGAACTCACACGGCCGCATCTTAAACGCTGAACACGTCATCCATTCAGACTGTTCCGTTTCGAAAAACCAAACCCTGGTGGAGTTCTGTCATGATAAATCCACCAGGCAGAACAATGTGACAGATCTCCATCCCAGACTAGATGCTGACAAGCTCCAGGGTGTGAATGTGGCCTCAGTCTGATGACTATGCCAAAGGAAGGAAATCACAGAGTAACTGTGCAGCCCAAACCCAACCTGGAGAAGCAGCCGGCCTCGTCAGGGCTGGTCATCATGTTCAGAACTCTGTGGCCCGGTGACTCTCAGCAGGAAGAAGCCTGTTACTCCAAAGCAGAATGGAGTGTGAGGATGTGTTTGCCAAAATCATTACCTGGATGCTTCGACAAGATTGTGGAGATGAGGTGGCGGTCAGATGTAGGACTGTAGGTTGTGTAGGGGTGGTCTTTACAAGGAGTGTCTAGTCCAGGCAGTGATCAGGTTACACCGGGCAGATTTCTGGTTCTTATTGTGCATTTAAAATTCTTTTTATAGACAAACAGCTTTTCAGATAACTAATGGAAGAAAGAACAAACGCACACGGAGATGCTCTCTCTCCACACCTGAGTGGGCTTTTTTCAGCATCAGCTGGCTGAGGTGTGGCTCCCTGGAGAGAGAGACCGGAGCTCGTTCATCACTGCGGAAACAGGTGAGACTTTTTTCTCCTGCACGCGAAAGCAGAACGACGAAATAAACACGGGTGGCTGGACAGGAGTTAAATAACGGGAAACGAGAGAGGGAGAGAAGCCATGACTAATCCCTTGGATATGAATCTGTCTATTTTTCTAACATCAGTCAAACATTTAACAGCCCAGAGGATTTTATGGGAGGGGAATTAAAGACAGGAAACCCTCCCCCCAGCCAGCCCACGGCCGTATCACCCCCAATCCTGTGCAAACTCCAGAAGGGGAGAAGGAGAACTGTTCTTGAGCCTGGAAAAAGGCAGGAAGTAATCCCATCTCGATGGAAGCCACGCAGAATGGGATGCGGTGACGCGTATTCCCACGCTGATCCCTCTGAGCCAGCGGCCAATCAGAAAGCCCGCTTTGGAAAGGTTCCTAATCACAGCTGGCTGAATGTGCTCTGTTGGTTTGGAGATCAACCGGGGCTTCTGCTTTTGCATAGAAATGACTGAATTATTTGTCTTAGAGAATAAGAACAGTAACTGGAGTTCCTAAGAGGAAGGCGAAAAGCTTTCTGAGGCACGGGGACTCGAAAAATGTTCCAGACTCCCTCATTAGGTAAGTGCACTGCAGGGGTGCTGGAGCAGAGATGTGCGGGGGAGCCTGTCATTAGCGTTCTGTGTAATCCTCAGTGTGCGTTACAGAATGAGAACTGGGCCGTATCAGGAGCGTTCTGTATGCACTCCGGATAGCATGGTGCATCAGCGGGTGGCGCTGCGTCATCAGCGCTCTTGTGCGTCAGCGGGTGGTGCTGCATTCTTGTGCGTCAGCGGTTGTGGGATTGAGTCCCAGCCCTATATCTATGCTCTCCTTCTATTCCACCCATACTCCAAAGATGTGTCATTTATTAATATTAATAATAATAATACTTAATTGATCCCCATGGAGAAATTCTCTTTGTCTACCCCATCTTGATCTCCATGGCACACAAACACACATACAGGTTACAGTAAGCTTGGCAGGGAAGGACGTCCACCTGCAGTGGTGCCCATGGAACTGGGGTACAAGGGCCTTGCTCAAGGGCCTCACTCAAGGGCCCACAGACATGTAGGTACTTTGCAAAAGCCAGGCGGGAACGGTCGACCTTCCGATCACAGGCACAGAGGCGGAGCCTGTTGAGGCCTGGACTGGTGTGTACAGGGACTGAGCGGTACAGCCAGGCCAGCACCTCCTGGGACAGCTTTCAGGATGATGGAGGTTCAGTGCGGCGTCAGGGGTTATGGGTGCATGTGTGCATTCTGCGTTAAGAAAGCGTTTATCCCGCAGGTATGAGTGCAGCACAGGCATTGTAACGTAGTGCAAAGTTCACAAGCTGTTCTTTGCCCCAAGCACATTGCTGGGAATCTAACTGCAGGTAAAATTTCAATGAAAACTGGATACAGCACTGCTGCTCTACTCTCTTTGATTCTGAATTCACAGATCCCAGCCCAAAATAAATCTCATTAAATCAACACCTAGACTAATGTAATGTCTCTTGATTGAACGATGTCATTTTCAATGTGATCGATAGATGAGGGACATTCAGCGTGGCTGACGTGAGCTGTGATTGGCACGGAGACCATTCAGGGCTCACAAGGAGACAAGGGGGCAGCAAACCTCTCCTTATTGGTCGGCTTCAAAGAGGCTGACTGTGATTGGTGCGCAGGGCCCAAGGAGCGAAGTGAGATGCCAGGTGGCATGAAGCAGTGTGATGCCCAAGGTTAAGATGAGCTACTCCATCAGCTACTCCATCAGCTACTCCATCAGCTACTCCATCAGCTACTCCATCAGCCTCTCACGCCAGCCATCATGTCAGGTCAGCACATTCCAGCCAACGCTCAATCCAGCGGGGGCTTCCAGTCTGAATGAGGAATGCCGCCCGGTTCTGTTTCCTGCTCCCAAAAGGGATCCGGAACTGGGGGAACCCAAAGTCTATCCCAGCAAACAGCACAAGGCAGGGACCACCCAGGAGACCCCCAAACAGCCCCATACCATTATCCCTCCTCCACCAAACTTTACAGCTGGCACAATGCAGTCAGGTAGGTAACGTTCCCCTGGCATCTGCCAAACCCAGACCTCTCCATCAGACTGCCAGACAGAGAAGCGCGATTCCTCACTCCACAGAACGCGTTTCCACTGCTCCAGAGTCCAGTGGCAGTGTGCTTTACACCACTCCATCTGACGCTTGGCATCGTGCTTGGTGATGTGAGGCTGGCATGCAGCCGCTCGGCCATGGAATCCCATTCCATGAAGCTCCCAGTGCAGTTTTTGTGCTGGTGTTGATGCCAGAGGAAGTTTGGAACTCTGCAGTTATCGTGTTGGCGACTGTTACACATTACGTACCTCGGCGCTTAGCGACCGCACTCTGCTGCTTTACGTGGTTTGCCACTTCATGGCTGAGTCTCTGATATCCCTAAACATTTCTACAACATTGCAATAATACCACTAAGAGTTGACTATGAAATATCTAGCAGGGAAGAAATTTCAAAAACTGACTTATCACAAAGGTGGCCTCCTATGGCAGCACCATGCTTGAATTCTGACCCATTCTTTCACAAATGTTTGCAAACCTGACTGCATGGCTACGTACTTGATTTTATACACCTGTGGCAATGGATCTGAATGAATTCACCTTAATTTGAGTGTGTCCTTAAAGTGTTTAATGATGATTTTAAATAATCTTCTGAATTGTACTCACTGATTAATAATTGTGCTATAAATGGCTTATTCTGATTGCATATTTCAGTGTAAATCTAAACTCAACAGCTCACGCCAACATTTTAATCCTTCTGTTTCAATTTCATCCTGAAGTTGACTGACGATTCAGTAGCATTGGTAGCTGTCCACGGTGCTGAAATACCCACACTCAGCACCTGAATTAAAGGCGTCACAGTTTGAGGTTTTAAGATGCGTGTCACATACACAGTAAACACCACCTCAACTCCATGTGCCCAAAACAGCCTCACAAAGTCAGACTCACGACATTAGCGATCCACCGTCGGCAAGAGTAACGACACAATGACATCCCCCGCGAGGGGGAACCAAGGAACGGAGCAGTCAGGGATTCCAGAAAGACATCACAACTTGCGCATCAGTCAGATTTTTTTAGTAGGAATTTTCCAGACTCAAGAGAGGGAGCTTGGGGGGGGGGGGCAGTCCCCATTACTATTTCGACACTTCTCATACAAGGGGGAACACACTCATACAAGGGGGAAGACCATCCTTACTGGGCACTGTTCTCCCGATGTCTTAATTTATCAGTGAGGGGGGACAGCCGCTCCCCACAACCTCCCATTGCAGACAGATGCTTAACTGTCACATTAAATACCAGTTTGTATATTTTACAAAAAAAAAAACAAGGGACGGGGCTCTTGGCTGGCTAATTGTATCGTATCAAACACCCAAGCAGGAATAAATATAGTCACCATATTATAATTCGGAGTCATTCACACTGAAGTATTCAAGGGGTCCAAAACCTCAAACCTACCCCCCAGTACCCCCACCTCCATGCATCCACTCCACACAGATTTACTTTTTAAAAAGTGTGTTTTCGCTTCCTGACCAAAGCAGTGTGTGTTTAAATGGATCAGAGGAGATCCACCTGCCACCCGCTCCACAAATGCATGGGGGGGGTCGGGTGTAGAGACCGCGGGGGGGCCACTTTCCATGGTGTTCTTCATCAGAGGCTGAAGAGCCGGCTCAGCACGTATGGGGGACTCCGGTTAGACCACAGAGCGCCAGCCTTTCAGACAGGAAGCGGTATGATTAACGGCCCCCCCACCCCCCACTGCCGCGACTCTGGCCTGCTCACTCCTCACCGGCATCTTCTCATCACATGTCTGAGAGATAATCGTTTTCCGTCTCCGCTTCTCTCATCCCTGGCACCAGCACCCAAGTCAGCACCACTGCTGACCGTAGATACTGCGCCTCGCCTTGGCACGTGGGGCTGCCCCCTTGCCGCATTTACTGCGCTTTTAGCCTCTGAATAGCATGCAGCCAGCACAGCTGAAGGCATAAGCAGGAGCAGATCCTCTGGACAGATGCTGAACAGACAGGAATAAGGTGGCGCCTGCAAACCAAAAGGGACCAAACCTTTTAGGGTGAGCATTCCTCTCTGTTTCGCAGTATGAAGCACTCTGATGAAGCAGATAATTCAATAAGGTCTCTGACACATACCTTTGTGTAGAGATCACCATTTATGGCCCAAATTACTGTAATGTAATGTACAAGAAAGCCGTGAATGGGACAGACAGGCTGCATAAATGCAATATCTCAAGCCGTGTGACCTGTCACACGCACGCCATTGTCTAAGAACCAGCCGTTTTTATGGTGGTGATGGACCAATTATGGGACAAACTGACACCTGAAGCCCATGGTGGATAAGCAGCATAAGAGATGGATGATGAGCAGCTCCCGGCAGTGACCTTCCCCAAGGCCGCCTGATCCTCCTGGTGCTGAGAGTTAGGGTAAAAGTGACAGGCTGATAATGACGGAAGGCACAAAAGCGATGTCGGGGTGGGGGGGGGGCAGGGGCAGCCTGCAAGAGTCGTGACGAACACAAACAAAGACGGAGAGATGGCCAGAGATAGGATAGCGATGGTAATAGTCTGAGACAGAGGCGGACTCAGGGAGGTGGGCAGACTGACACGGACAAAAACAGGGAGGTGGGCAGACTGACACGGACAAAAACAGGGAGGTGGGCAGATTGACATGGACAGAGACAGGGAGGTGGACAGACTGACATGGACAGAGACAAGGAGGTGGACAGACTGACACGGACAGAGACAAGGAGGTGGACAGACTGACACGGACAGAGACAAGGAGGTGGACAGACTGACACAGACAGCCAGGGAGGTGGACAGACTGACACGGACAGAGACAGGGAGGTGGACAGACTGACACGGAGAGAGACAAGGAGGTGGACAGACTGACACGGACAGAGACAAGGAGGAGGACAGACTGACACAGACAGCCAGGGAGGTGAACAGACTGACACGGACAGAGACAGGGAGGTGGACAGACTGACACGGAGAGAGACAAGGACGTGGACAGACTGACATGGACAGAGACAAGGAGGTGGACAGACTGACATGGACAGAGACAGGGAGGTAGACCGACTGACATGGACAGAGACAGGGAGGTAGACCGACTGACATGGACAGAGACAAGGAGGTGGACAGACTGACACGGACAGAGACAGGGAGGTGGACAGACTGACAGTTTGTAGGGCCATTTGTCTCATAGAAAAACCAGTGCTACCTCACAAAAAATATTCACAGGCCTAAAGTCAACACCAGTGAGACTGAGCAATTGGAGCGATGTAACAGTTATTGACGTATCCAGTGCAAACAGCATGTGGTCTATTTGTTGGTGGATGAACATAACATCTCCAGGGCCAGATCAAGTCTAACCCTCATAATCACTCTTCCTCTCTGATAAACTCCTCCTCAATAAATACTTCCATATGCTTTTATTTCTCAGGCCACTTAAGGGACCAACAGACTAAATGAATCGAATCAAATCTCATCTTTCATTCTGAGACCATCGGAATAAAACATAAGCCTGCCAGTACAGCGGAATGTGAAGTAAAGCATAGTTTTATATAAATTTGGGCCCTTTCCCACTATGATTTCCCAGATAACTACAGTGGCTTTCAGAAGGTTGCTCAGGGAATGTTTTAATGAAGTTTTGCACTCCCTTAGGGCCCGCTTAACAGATGACCACGTCTGAGGACCACGTCCTTGCCTAAGTGTCCACTTCTGTTGGTGGCAGCCTCTTTAACCTCAGTGACTACTCTGCTGTGGTACCCCAGCGTAATGCAAACACATCAGCTAGCCATCCAGCCAATCAGCTATTTAGCCAATCAACCAACCAGCTATCCAGCCAATCAGCCAACCGGCCATTCAACCACCCAGCCAGCCATTCAGCCAACCAACCAGCCAATCAGCCAGCCAGTCATCCAGCCAATCAGCCAACCAACCAGCCAATTAGCCAATCAGCCATCCAGCCAATCAGCCAACCAGCCAGCCGGCCACCCAGCCAATCAGCCAACAGGCCAACCAACCAGCCCCACCCCCAGCCCACGATTATTCCCTCCCACCTCCTTCCACACTTCCTTCCCAATTTGTTTCATCAGGCCACATTAGTGACAGACCAGGGACCAGACGTTGCTCCTGAGCCTTGCAGGCATTCATTAGCATAATGAATGAATGCAGCATACAGTGTAAACAAACACGGAGACTTACTGGGCATGCCCAGAACCAGGTCAAACATTCATATATCAAGCAATCAGGATCTCCTTAAGGTCCCGTGGTCAACCTGAACATTAGAAATTGTTACTCTGAGTAAAACTTCCCAGGTCTGTCCAAAAGCCCAGTTTGGCCACAGAATCTCAGCCAGCCCCAGTGCCTGGCTCCCGTTTCCATTGTCAGCCTCACTTTTATTGTATTTCATTTGAATTCGTCGTGTTATAATCTTTAATGTCATCAGCAGTGTGAAGCAGTGAGGGTTAATCTCCATTAGCTGCACACTGCACAGGGTTCATCCCTCAAATGCCCTAAAACTAATCCTGGTGCAGACAAGCAAAGTCCTCCAGGGAATGAAGAAAAATATTGTGAAAGTGGCAGATGGTATCATATTACCAAAATACAAAAGAGAACTTTAATCATGTCATAAAATAAACACCCATCTTGAATTTTCACTGCCAGTTACAGTGCACACCTTAGATAGGAACCCTGTTTGTTACTGCTTATGAGTGTCAGGGGGGTAATCAGGGTCACACCGATCGATCAGCTAACATTTTCATAGCCATTTAGCAAAGGGCTCGTCCTTCACACAAAGACAGGTCCCAGAATACACCTCTTACACATGAAAGCTGGGGTAGGGCACTTGCTACATCCTCATCTGTCTCATGGAGGCGAAGGAGAAAGCTCACGGACGTCAGCGGCCGGGGAGAGGGTAGGGGGGCATTGATGATTGAGTGCCATGACAGATGTCCTTTTTGTGCCTCGCATGATTTGTGGAGTGGAAAGGCAGAAACAAGGGCGGGAGCAAAACGGCTTTGTTTTCATCAGAAAAAAATGTAACTAGCAAGGCTTCCGGAAGGTGCTGCAGCAAAATGACGATATAAATAACTCATCTCCCTCCATCACTCCCAAATAGATGGAGTGACTGTGATATTCCTCATTCTCCTGGCATGATAAATGCGGGTGCGCAGTATGGATCGCATATGGCCGTGGTTCGCAAAGCTCTCCGTTCATTTACCCTATTCATTCATTCAGGCAACAAACACTTGGACAACGAGGAAGGCAGATATAAATACCACCATCCAGTCTCATATGATCCAATTGCTAATTAATTAAAATGCAAGAATATCGTTACTCACAAAGAAAAGAAGGAAAGTATGCAAGTCAGGCCCAGATGGTCACGGTGAAAGTTTTGCGTGTGGGTGTCTGGCAGACTGACTGCAAGTTTTTTTCCTGTCTGTTCACCTGGAGACTAAGATTCCTCCCTGCGGTGACACGTCACACATTGCATTCTGAATGTCCACGGACAGACAGAGACAGATGGCCCGGGCTGAGCTGCCACTATCACGACGTTATCGGCGACGTCATCGATCCAACGTGTCCCACGTGCCACCTGAGCGCATGTCACTTGCAGGATGTGCTGTGGGACGTGTGGCATGTCTGCTCCCGGGCCCCACGCCGTGACACGGGCACCGTCACGTTCACGCGCCGTGTGGTTATTCCGGGAACTCTGCGGGATTCAACATCAAACTTCTCCCACGCGGCGCGGCATGTCCCACTCGTCAGGACCATGAGCGGATGTGACAGGGACACTGGTGAATCTGAAACAAGCCGATGTACTGCTAAAGCTCAGGACTGCCCTTCGGCCCACTGTGTGAGGGTGCCGCTCTGGGGCATGGGCAATATGGCTCTGGGCAGGCAGATCCCAAAACAATCCACCCCCTCCCTCATTATTCACATGTCCAGCCTAATCACCTGTTTACCTCCCATCACACAGGACCCCCTCCCCCGCTAACAGTGGTACTGACTCTGAAAACCCTATGAGTGCCACAACAAAAACTGCCCTTTTAATGTCATGAATTACATTTTCACAAGATGAATTCATTTCATTATTATTTCAAGATCTTTCCTGGTGATGTTTTTCTGTGTTTGTTTAGCCGTTAGAAAAGCTTATAGTGCTAGAGGGTTGAGATCAAGTTGAGCTGGGGAAAAAACAGCTCCCACAATTTTATGGGGAATATTACGGGTCTGTAGCATTTGAGTTTTGTGGTCAGCTGGGCTTGAACTAATTGGTTTTATGTGGTTTCCTTTTTAAACTTCGGTGAACACTAATTTGAATTCCCCCACGCTTGAACAAAGCAAGAACATGGTGCATGATAAGATGACTTCTGGACACAGGCTGAGAGTGCACAGCCTATCCACCGCCGGACACGTCCGGCAATGTGACCCAAATCTCGATGGGGTGCTAATTGTGCAAATGTGGCCCCTATTGGGCTTGTTTACATGCATTTGTTACTTCCAGATTGGACTACTGTAATGCCCTCCTTACTGGTTGCCCGTCTGGATCATTACATAAA
>JABFEB020000020.1:13555920-13575715 GCA_019775895.2 Stomatorhinus ivindoensis | reverse complement strand
GGCAGGGGCTGCCTATATTCAGTGGAGTTTCCCGACACTTTAAGTGTCTAAGAGCGACCCGCTAAAGTTGAAATGACGTGAGATGACGGGCGACACCAGAAGACAGACTTAAAGGCCAGTGAGCGTCTCACACCTCAGCACACATGGGAAGTAGCTCATAATGAATCCTCCTTAAAAGCCGACAGATTAATTGACCTGCCAAAGCACTATCGAGTCCTGCCAAAGCAGAGAGCAGGAACATGGAGATGCTGGCTTCCCGGTTGTCTCCGCGGCGCCGTCCTGTGTGAAGCAGGCGCCCTTTGTCACGTCCCCCCACCAGCGACGCAGTCCAGTACACGCTCTCCGGCACCCTGGCTTCTGCGCTGGGGGGGGGGGGGACCTGAGCCAAAACACCCCCCCAGCACCACCCTCAGTCTCACCCTCCCTTCCCGGCAAGACCTGGCATGATACAGAGATGCGATTGAAAAGGATGTAAAACTCACAAGCGCTAAAAGCGGGAGATCACAGCCCATGTTTAGCTGAGGTTCTCCCTCCTTCTGAGATGACGAGGCCAGTACAGAGAGCGGCCAAGATAATCAGCCTCTGGCTCGTTTTGATGCAAATGGCTCTCGAAGGTGAAAAATGCATTGTGAAGCCAAAAAGCATATTTAAACTGCAAATTTGAGAAATGACCCGCATCCTTGCTATTTGCTGCGAGGCAGAATGAACCTGTTCTGCTGTGGAGACGGGAAAGCTCGTTTACATATTTTTTAATTACAGTAGATTAGACGCACCATGGCAGAAGGAGCCCTGTCATTCCCATAAAGCCACTCTTCACATTTAAAGGATGAAAACGTGTCCCACCGAATCCTGCCGTGAAAGATGCATTCAGTGGGGTTTAAAACAACACACCGCAAGAACCCCCCCCCCCCCCATGGAAACCAACCACACAAAAGGATGCAATGAGATTCATTTCTGGTGTTTATCCTGAAGAATAGCAGCAGTCTCCTTCTCATTAAGCTGTCAGAGAATGAACTGTGGAGATGTTACTTCTCAAGGTTAACATGGGGAAACAAGGAAGACGTCTAAGCACGTCAGGTGTCCAGAGATACGTGGAATAATGGCAGGAAGGAGAGGAGGAGAGGAGGATTCCCTGAAAACTCCTTGAAAAACTAGAGGTGATTTGCTTGTTCATATACATACCCTAATTTTGGTAATTCTGTCACTAATTTTTTGTGGTTCTTAAAAATTTGTATTTTTATACAGTTATGTGTAAAACAACTACATTTGGACAAAAACTGTTCTAGCTAGGTTTGAAACAGGTATAGACTATGATAAATAACTGTCATATTTGCATTAGTGCTGTGCAAAGTTAGCAGTGCGCTACTGATAGATTCCCCTACACTGGGCTTCCAGTCGGGCGAGCTGAGGTAAACCCAGCTCTGCCCCATTCCCCATCTCGTACATCTGAGTAGTAGCCTAGTGTCAGGGAGACCACCCTGATATGGCTCAATGACCTACAAAGTGACATGACATCATCGACATGACATGCAATTGAGCTGGTAAAAATAAAAAAACGATTACGCGAATGTCACAAATATGTTTTTTTGCGGGCGCCCTGGAAAGATAACTCCCTGTGAAGCCACACATGACACCCACACCTAAACCCGCCAGAGCAAATGACGTGGCTTTATGTTTACTGAGGCAATGAGACCAGGACCCTTCTGGGACACAACAGGAGATACCTTAAAGAATAAACATTCAGCAGAGTATGGGCTGAGAGGAAAGGAGGAAGGGCACTTACCCACCTGCTCCCTGCAGACCCTGCCCCCATCTTCTCCTTTATAACAGCACCTCCTTCATGCTCCTTCAGACTCCCCACATTCCCTCCTCAGCTACGTGTCGGCTTCTCTCCCTCTTGACATTCCTCCCCTGCTCTCCACCACAAACTCCACAACCTGTCCTCCGATCATCGCGATCTCCGCCACGCGCTCCCACGGCGCACACCTGTCTCCTCACCCTAATATGCACAGGAACGGCCTGGATGGACCCCCTAACCCCACATCAGCACAGCACAGCAGCGAGGTGACCCGTTGACAGCTCACGCCAAGCGCGGGGTTTCGCAAGAGCTGTTGGGCTCGCAAGCAGCGGAATTATACGGCCCAGCGGAGACGCGCATGAGCTGCTGGCGGCCATGTGGACAGAGAATCGCAATCTGCTGCCCACCGCTTTGCCGATTCGTGCCGCTATCCGCTGCCCAGAGGATTCTGGGACATGAGAGAAGACAAGGGAACATGCCCCCCTAACTCACTGGGGTATCACCTTAAACGGAACCCAGAATCCGGCTTTTAGTAAAGCCAAAATATATTACCACCAAAAAGAAAGACCAAGCAGCGGAGGGGAGGAATACTTTGCTGCCGAAGGCAATCATTGA
The DNA here is from genome assembly GCA_019775895.2 of Stomatorhinus ivindoensis. Taxonomy (NCBI): domain Eukaryota; kingdom Metazoa; phylum Chordata; class Actinopteri; order Osteoglossiformes; family Mormyridae; genus Stomatorhinus; species Stomatorhinus ivindoensis. Next base: position 13,573,302 of record JABFEB020000020.1, on the reverse strand, counting down.
ATTAACTGACTCATCAAACTATCACATGAATGATGGATGATCACAGTATGAGAAGATACAATAATTACATCGCAAAATAGGTTTCTTTCATCCTTTTCAGTCGTCTCTGAAGCTTCCACAGTATGTCACTCCCTTGGGTAGGTGGTCAGAGAAAATGGGTGAGTATTACAAATGTTTGTCAAAGTTCAGCTTTTTTGTCAATAACAATAATTAGGTTCACTTATTGACAAGTGACAAATGTCTCATAGTTAATATAAGACAAAGGTCACCACTGATGACAAAACTTTGACTTTCATTGCTAAGATGAAGCAAAATGAACTAAATACAGTTTTTCGGTCGGGACTAATGTGCTCATAGGAGAGAGACCCCAGCGGAGCAGAAGACAGCCACGTCATTGGTCTCTGCTTCCAGGAAAGACCCCCGTTCGCCGTCTGTCCATCACACCTTGCCAATTTCAATTTATGCCCTGTGTTTCTGAGAATACAGATCTGGATCTAAGCAAACTTAATCAGAATGAGTGGAAATGCATCCGTATACCATGGCAGCGATGATCAGCCCCTTTTCATTGCTGCAGTTTGACACTTGTAACTGGATCTATGCATGTTCTCTCCAAATCAGGCAGGTTTCCATCCAAAGACATGGTTTAATGACAATAAAATTGCCTATAAAATTGTGATTGCATGTGTACATGATATCCCATCCAGCCTGTACCCCAGCCCTGTGATATCCCATCCAGTCTGTACTCCAGCACACTGCACTGTCTTTCCTGGGGGGCTACAGGCTCCCCTCCCACCCTTGAATAGAATGACCACTGGGAAGATGGATGGATTTAGTCAACAATATTAAATTATCCATAATTCTGAATCAGGCCCTAGGCTGAGAAATCTTGCACACAATCAGAGCTCATCAGGACCACACAGCACAGTCTGTCTCTTGACACCTCAGGTCCCAGACAGGACAGGAACCTCCCCACAGGAAGTGGATCCCCCCCGCTTCACTCCTCCCACGTTTATCTTAGATGCGAGCTGCGGGCTTCAGCATGAGCCCCGTCGCCACGGTTGATGATAACGCCATATCTAATCGCGTTCGCTCAGCTTTGATGCAGTGCTTTGTGAGACAACAAGATAATTCGGCTGTTGTCACTGACTATGACACCGCTGAAGGAACGTCAAGCCTGTAATGTGAAATCAGTTCAGTTTGATTCAAGCACAGCTTGTTTTTTCTTAAAACAAATGGTCTCTCTGGCAAACAAGTACATGCGACTTAACCCCTCCATGCCAGGGCTGAATCAACAGTTTAACTAAATTGTTTCCATGGCACAGGCTTCAAATTTTAGAACACTTGGAAAGCCAAACGTTTCCAGATGAATGGGACAGTCTTTGATTCTGTCGTTTATAATCCTTTGTGCTGTTCCCTTTGTTATCTGTGGCATTTATGGCATTCTGGGACAGCTTAATGGAGGTCCGCAGTCCACACAAACAGACGTGCACTATTGGCCGCTCGTTTCAATTGGGTAACTCTGCAGAGCAGAATAACAGATGTTTGTGCTGGAAGAGTGGGAGGGACTGATTCCGCATGGCCATTCATAACAGCCAGTCCCTGCTCCCCGGCGACACACGTGATTTGCACGATGTAGCTCTCTGACAGATGATGTATGCACGTGCACTTCGAGGGTGTGGGGGGGGGGTCCCACATCCAGAGAGGCTAGACGTGTCATTTCAGGTCTAAATGGTGGGGAATTGGCCCTAGAAAGGAAGGATGGAGCAGAGCACATTATCTAAAACTTACTAACTGCATTACAGAGGTGGACAGGTCATTCTGGCTTAGTTCTAATTATGTTTAAATCCTCTTTAACACACATTATCTGGTCTCCATCATCAGCTTCATCGTGAGCATCAACCGAGGTGGAAAACCCAACAAGAACGGTGCACAGAATCTGCCCGTGCTGTGGGCTGACAGGAAATAGCGTGACTTGCTTCAGAAGAGCGGAAGTTCGTAAGAAGATCACGGCCACTATTAGTGCTGATGAAATGCTAATCTGCACGGGCACAGAGAAAGAACAGTCACTTAAGCAGAGCATGAGAAAGCGCTTTGCTGTTTTTTTTTACTCCAAATCACTAGTGTGAACCTTGGGTTTGGGTGAAAATTCTCTTCTTCTTGGAGGCTAACTCACTTAGCACAAACTAAAATTGATATCCGAATACATTTGTCTTTCAGCTGTTATTAACCTGACCGTAAAAGGCTTTGGGACAATGAAGTAATATGTCACATAGCAACAATCAAGGGAAATGTTCAATATCTCAAAATTTTCTCAGATTTTAGACTCTTCAAAATAGTATTCTTTTGCACTGATGACAGCATTTTGGACTCCTGGCATTTGTACAAGCAGCTTCCCGATGTGGCCACCTGGAATGCTTCTCCAGGAGTCCTGAAGGACTCTCCACTAAGTTCTGGACACAACATGGGCCACTTTGCTCTTACTCTGATCTGAAACCAGCTCCGCGAGGTTGAAGTCATGGGATCGCGGGGCCAGGTCATCTGTCACAGCACTCCATCTCTTTCCTTCTTACTTCCTACATAACCTAGCTTAAGGTGTGCTTTGGGTCATTATCTTGTTGAAAAACAAATGGTTTTCAGTAGGTACGTCCAGACGCTTGTACTGACTGGTACTGCATGCTCCGACAGCAGAGCTTCCAGCTTCAGCACAGCCCAACTTACGCCCTAACAGTAGCCAGGGGCCACTGCCTTAGACTCCGTTCCAAAGGATGTCCTGTTTGCACAGGCAACCCCATGCAGCTGGACCTGGAGAGCACTCTCAGGATTTAGTGAAATTAAATGTAAACGCGGGAAACCATGAACGGAGCTTATAGTCCGAGACGCACTGCATCATACTCATACGATGATTCTATGAGTGATGTGTATAAATATTAATGAGCGCTGCCAATAATGCAGGGAATGAGAGTCCTCTTATCAGCAAACCAGCTGAATTGTGACAGTGTAGTAATATATTACACTTTAGCAATATAATTTCATTTTCCAAGACTTTCCCAGTATTTCTTTATCAAATGATGTTCTATTCGAAAAAAAGGCTTTGTGTGATTACTATTATTGAATTGTTATTAGGGTTAGTGATTCACATCACTAGCTCTGACTAGTGGGACACATTTCCATTCCAAGGGTTTAAAAACTGGACCAAGAGAAAATAAAGACTGAGGTTCAAATATCTAGGAATATACCTCAACGAATAAAACAGGTTTAACTGAAAATTATTTGTGAACTCAGTATTATGTAAAACATGCCAGAATGTCATAGTTAACCATGAACGGGGAGCAGAAAATTTTCCAGCCTCCCACGTACCCACCCTCCCACTTCAGGGACAGGGGGCCCAGGTTTAGACCTCTCTGCACAGGCTGGGTACAGAACATGGCTGCAAACATCCCCAGAATATCTAAGCTGCTCATGCAGGTTCATACCCTCCTCAGAATGCATCTCCTCCCGCCCCACGCCACGTCATCCGCTACATCGGCACCCCTGACCCCTATGCCAACTGGCAAACCCGCAGATCGTGTCGAGATTACGGGGGGCACTGTGAGTGGGCAGCTGGCAGAGAGCTGGCAGACCTCCGTCCCACGAACCTGAGCAGAATCCACACTCCGTTCAGCAGCCACCAGCAGCTCAGCTTTGCATGGCGCTCTGCCCACATTTCCATGAAGCAGGCTGTCCATTGACACATGAGCCATGTGTGGACGGGCGTTGTCTTGTTGTTAGACTGTACCAGGGTGCTGTCTCAGGAGGGGTAAGACGTGAGGATGCAGGACGTCACTGACGTAGCGCTGTGCTGTCAGGGTCCCCCGAATCACTACCAGAGATGACCTGAAGTCATACCCTATGGCTCCCCACACCATGATGTCATACCCTGTGGCTCCCCACACCATGATGTCATACCCTATGGCTCCCCACACCCTGATGCCATACCCTATGGCTCCCCACACCATGATGTCATACCCTATGGCTCCCCACACCATGAAGTCAAACCCCGTGGCTCCCCACACCATGATGTCATACCCTATGGCTCCCCACACCATGATGTCATACCCTATGGCTCCCCACACCATGATGTCATACCCTGTGGCTCCCCACACCATGATGTCATACCCTGTGGCTCCCCACACCACGATGCCAGGAGTAACACCGGTGTCTCTCCACAACAGCAGGATTGGTCCTCTCCCCTTGGCACCACACGCACACGATGGTCATCCGTAATAATAAAGAACCGAGATTCATCGCTGAACATGGTACAATGCCACTCATCATCAATCCATGCCTCCCGGGTACAGCAGTACTCCAATCGCAGCCGTCTTTGCACTGGTGTTAATGGCAGCCTGTACACGGGACTGTGAATCCGTAGTCCGGCCGCTGCCAGTCATCAAGACACGGTGCAGGATAACACGGGCTGTTGTACAAAGTCCAGTACCTGTGTCCGAAGATGTCATGGGGTTCTGTAATACTTGGCACACAATACGACAATTGGTCAGGTCTGTCTTGGGCGACCGGAACTTTCACGACGTGTATGGGTGCCCTCACCTCTTCATTGGTTCCAACATCGGGTGACTGTGACATCTGCATGCCCCACATGCCGGGCAATTGCCCAATAGACCACGCAGCCTCATGCCAACCCACAATGCGACCCCTATCAGACTCCGTCAAGTGTTGGTAATGCTGCCTGATGCATCTACGAGGCATCTTCTGTGTCTGGTGACTAGACATGCCTGCTCCTCATTTACATACCCATCGCTGGTCTGCACGTGTAGCAAATTACATCCAAATCGGACCATTACTACTGGATGCTTAGCTTTCTTTGTCATGACATTCGGAAATCTCTTCTCCAGTTCTCTGGCACAAAGACTTGTGCAGGGGAAAAATGAATGAAAATTAAGGTTACACTTCCTCCCATTTAGACATCAAAGGGTTAATCTATGCCACCTTAACCTTGTATGTGAGGAATTAAGCTCCTTGAAGACGACAATCAATCAAGTGCTAAAACTCCACATGGAGCTGAACAGGTCAGAGTGGCAAGCGGAGGAAGGCCCCGCAGACACGGTCACATCTACACCAGATTCAGAAATTATACAGCAAATCCCTTGCAGTGCCAGTTGAAACCCCCAGGCCACCCGTTGAGCGCACATCCTCTTCCTTGTTTTCATAACAGCTTACACCTGTTGTTCTGGTGTCCAGTGAGAAGTGGGTGGAAATCTTGTCCATTTCTTTGCTGACAGAAAAAGAGGCCACCTTATTCTTTTTTGGAACCATTCCTCTCCTTGGAAGGGAGCCGAGGATGAGAAAAGACGCTGAAACTCCCCTCCGCCTCCTCGTTCTTCCCTCCCAGACCACGCACGGCGCCTCCATCCTAATTGCCAATGTTTGCAAGAGGCATGTTTACTTCCTGTCTGGCAGACATCAGGACGGAAACAGGTGTTGTTTTTCAAGGATAATGAGGAAGTGCAGATGCTACTTAGACACGCTTCACACCTGCTCCGATTGCCAGAGAACGCTTGTCTGCTACCTGAGCACCTTCACTTTCAACTTAGCTACCAATCATCTCAGCCAAGCAAGCATGCGGATTGGCTGCCACTCTGCTGACTGGATTCCAGCATCATCACTCTTTATTGATTTAACTGCATGACCCACATCGGGGATTTCACTCACATATTGTGTATTATTCTACCCAGCAGTCAATCATCTGCCATTCCTGATAATATTACACTAAATTTGCCCCAAAAATGAACACACATGCTTTACAGTACAGTATGCAGTATACAGTCCAAAGCTGAATGCAGTACACTGAGTTTTACAGATAGTGTTAGATGTCCTTGACACAAAGCGATGTAACAGAGAGTTTCCTGTGCATAACGTGCCCATGCATGTAACTTTGCGAGCTGCAGGACAAAGCAAAAGTCACATACTGTTTTGTGGAACTGGGTTCATGTTGGCTTGAGGTCAAAGCAAATGGCTGGCATCAGTGTGCTTGCCTGTGTGAAGCTTGTGAACTCAGGTTGTATTTGAAGACAGTGGTACTGCAAACTGTAAGTGATACTGACATTTGGAGTGTGGCACAAGTAGAAGGAGGGTCTGGGTCCCTCCTTGGTCGATGTTGCAAAGGGGAGGAGGCTGGCTTTGGGTCCCAGTGGGACAGGGGTTCACGTCCCCTAACATGAGGACCAGAGAGGGTGGTCTAAAGTCCCCTACAGAGAACATGGGAGGTTAAAGTCGCACGTTTTGGTGCCATTATTATTATTATTATTATTATTAGTGGTAGTACTTTGTTTATATATTTTTAAAACTAATCCTATTTTTATTTTTGTGCACGTTTATTTTAATCCCTGTCTTTTCAGTTTAATGGTTTCATTTCAGACATGGAAGGAGAAAACTGAACAGTGCTGCTTCAATTTTGAGACGAGAGGATACACATGGCTCTCAATGGCCTCCTTCTGTAACTAGGGTACGACAAAAACGAACACGATGATGGAGAGTCTCTTCTCTGCCTTTTGAGAGGACATCCCTACACAGGTCATATCCTGGGGTTGCCTGATTTTAAATCTGGACCTTATAAGGATATTCAGCACACTCAAGCCCAAAGCTGCGATATATAGCGAATTTGCATTCAGAAATACAGCACATTATCAAAACAGCATTGCCACAATTCCTGAAGGTCTTCAATTCGAGGCAACACTAATTTGGCAATTAGCGTGCAATGAAAAGCTAATTCAGAGAAACTATTTCCAGATTGCAGAGGCCGGCATAGTTCACCTGATCCCTCCCTAATAGTTCACGGTACGACTGGGGAGGCGATTCAGGTTAAATATATTCAGGAGTAAGACAACCCCCGAACGGCAATTTGAATTATTCAAAGCCCACCAACTCACCAAAAAAAAAGACCCCACTGTCCTCTCGCCGACTTCCCCCTCTCACGCCTAAAATGGTTTCAGGGCATCAATTAGCAGTGATAGTTCAGTTTTCCCCTGAAACACACCAAAATATTTTCATTCGCTAATTTTTAAACTATGTTGACTCTCAAGCCTAGCAGAAAGCAATACAGTGATATCTCAACTATAATCCAGAGGTACCAAAGGATTTCAAGCAATCAGGAAGTTAACAGCACATCCGTGTTCAGCACTTGCCAAAGATAAAACTACAGGGTGGGCCATTTATATGGATACACCTTAATAAAATGGGAATGGTTGGTGATGTTAACTTCCTGTTTGTGGCACATTAGTATATGTGAGGGGGGGGGAAACTTTTCAAGATGGGTGGTGACCATGGCGGCCTTTTGGAAGTCGCCCATTTTGAATCCAACTTTTGGTTTTTCAATAGGAAGAGGGTCATGTGACACGTCAAACTTATTGGGAAAAACAATGGTGCGCTTGGTTTTAACGTAACTTTGTTCTTTCATGAGTTATTTACACGTTTCTGACCACTTGTAAAATGTGTTAAATGTGCTGCCCATTGTGTTGGATAATTAAGGTGTATCCATATAAACGGTCCCCCCTGTACTTCACCCGCCCTGAATGTCTATGGACTCTAGTGCTGTCAGAGGCCCAGTGGGGAAAACCTGCAACCAACAATGCAAATTATGTTATTTACCCATTTATACCACTTTATTATGAAACATTGTTATTTATTGTGCTGGCGTTTTGGTTCACACAACAGTCTTGATTGGCTAAGTGGTTATTGAATGGAGGGATTATCATCGAGTCGCGGATACCCTTGCCCGATGCTGCTTACCATTCTGTGGTATTTGTAAATAGATAGCACTTGATCTTTTTTTTTTTGGATACATTTTTATTGGAGCAATTCAAGCAAAATTGTTTTCTACAGGGACCAGCAGGAGCAGCAGCAGCGTTCTAGCTGGGGTTTGCGTCCCCAAACCTTAGTCACAGGCCTGACGAGGAGCACATTCAGATGTTGTTCAGAGTTCTCCATGAACACTGAGTTACCTAGAACCGCACGCCCTCCCCTCTCGCCTGCACCACTCTTAAATCCCAGCTGTTTTCATCCTTGCCCCTGCCCTGTCATCACCATATTATTAATAATGGTTTTTGATGAGAATTACAGTCCAATCGCACCATTCCCTCCCTTGACTTTGCCATTTTGGAATGATTAATGTCATTGGTACCAAAGAAGGCTCTGTGGAGCCACACATCATCATGACAGCCGTGAATTCCAATGTCGCTTCTACATTCCAGTTGATCACACATTGGACTGCTAACGCGTAGGACGGCTTTGGGCTCCACAGAAAGTATGTGCACACGTCCCAGGCGACATCCCTGTATCATGGAAAGTGTGTGCACACGTCCCAGGCTACATCCCTGTCTCATGGAAAGTGCACACGTCCCCAGTGACATCCCCCATCTCATTCTGGGGACGCCCTCCCCAGTTCGCTTGGTGATTAACATTCTCCTGAACAATTCTCTTCCCCGTGATGTCGTTTCCCTCTGTGGCATCCCAGTAAGCAGCTTTAATGTCTGTTGTCATGGCAGTTAGAGACACATGGCGCATGAGAAGCTCACGGCACAGCACTGAGGAGCAAACATCAGGCAAATAAATCCAAAGAACTGTAACCCAAACATGCATCTTTAGTAGAGCCTGGAGGCAATAAAGATCACGTGGGGGAGGGAGGCGGGGGTAACTACCAGGGCGTGTAGCAAAACAAGCAGATGTTCCAGAAAATAAAGAGAACAGACACCAGGATGGTACAAAACCTGTTCGTGATGCAAGAAGTAGGGAACGGGGCAAAAAAACAAGCGTTTATTTCTGTTTTCTAACCTGGTAAATGGAGATTAAGCTCTGCCATGGACGCCCCCCACCCCCATAAGACGAGAGATGGGTGCTGACCTAGAAACCCCAATATGCTCCGGGCAGGCAGACACCTGCGTCAAGCAGAGATACAAACATGCCAGGGAACAGAGAAACGGTGTCACTTTCAACAACACGGCTGCGTGTGCACCGGCTCACCTGACATTCAGGCGGGGGGGGAGGGGGGGGGGCAGAGGGAGCGGCAAAAGCACACCAAACCTTCAGAAGGAGCCTGTCACTGTCATCCAAGCACATCTCACTCAGTCAGTCTTGCCTCTACTATCCTCAACGCCTGAAGAACCCAGGCTGGGTCTGAATGCCAAACTTTTCGATTTTCATGGGGAGAAAAAAATAGTCCCTCACTTGGTTGCAGCTGAATGGAGCTCAGCTTGCACGCGAAGCGGAGGAAGCATCTGGGTAAATGGGTGGCTCATTAACACGAGACAGGGCAGCGGTAAATAGATTTCTGATATCATCATATCATCCGTGAGAACCTGGGCTGCCGCTGGCCACCCAGTACAGACACAGAAATCAGTGGAGAACTTCACCTATGTTTCCTCCCACTGATGCAACGTTCATTCTTCCATCCATCCATCCTACAGAAGCACTTACTCAGGTAAGGTGGATTGAAGAATGAATGTTGCCCTGAACTACAGATGTGTATCCTGTTTGACTACCCGGGGACCCCAATTTGGCTTGGCGCTCGCCATCTCTTCCTCATACAGGTCACATGTGCCCAGCACTGAACAGATGACAATACGACAACAAGGAAACTGCAGGCTGGTAACTACACTTCACCTCCTGGGCTTCCCCTCCATGGTATTCAGGCTCAGGTCCAGGCAGAGTCACGTCTGCGTCCAATCAGCTATGGGAACACGCAGTGACTTGAAAAAGCCTTCATCAAGGATTCACTTACATTTTTGGTGCCCGACCTTAACATGAAAGCTTTGGAAACTGCAGTCATATTGTGTTAACTACATTTTTCACACAATTTTTTTTTTTTTTTACAAGTACTTCCTACAAAAGTGTACTTCCCACTTATTCTAGAAGACCCCAGGATGACAGCTGGTATACACTCTGAGCAGACCAGTAGCCTTTGTCTTGGATTAGCCATTTAAGAACATAAACGCTTCGGGATTCACAACCATGGACATTCAGTCTAAGTCCAGACCATAATCATAGAACACTTTGACCAAACATATTTTGGTCATAATGTATTAATTAACGTGATCAGCAGATACTCCTCAGCAATGGAAAGTTAAGATAAATGCAGAGTTAGGGCAGAATCTCAAGAGTGGCAAACATGAGGACTATAGGCAGAATAAATATTAGAAAATGTATCCTAAAAGAACATCTCAGATGTTAAAAATAGTAAGCGCTGATCCTTCAACCCTGACCCAATGCTATTAATCTCTGCAGGCAGACTATTACGAATGCTCTTGCATTATATACGATACGGGGCAGCTTTTATTACAAAGCATTAAGGGAAGGAAAAGTCCTTTAAATAATACCTTTCTTATTAAGCTGTAAATACACAGAGAGCGGTTTAAGTAGCGTTTCAGTCAAGCACAGTCGATCCAGCATGATCCGGCATTTATTTGCTTTCAGACAGGTGTTTCAGTTCGAACCCACAAGTATCACATTCATATGATTCAGGGTCAATAAATTGTCCTTAAATCATATCAAAATTCTTAAATAATATAAAAACGCTATAGACAATACTGCTAATTAAAATTAAATAATGCAGCTAGATCTAACCAGCTAAAATCTATATTCCCACTTTAACTGTTAGCTTCTTGAAATATTTTTACAACACAAATATTACTTAACAAAAGGGGGGAAGAAGACAATAGGATTTGGGATGTATTCCGTAAACAAACTTTGACTCCCCGTCGGCTTCTTTAATTAACAGTTAGGAACTGAAATATTTACCCAGCGCGCGGGAGTCCTGTGTAATTTACTTTAAAACGTCTTGATGTTTTTCGGGGACGGAAGGAGACCAGGGTGCAGTGAATATCTGCACGACGCTGCAAATCCTACAAATAGGGACCTTACACAAAAAAATCTCCTCTTCAAGGTTATATTAGTGTGTGGCTCTACAGGCGTAAACGAAAATAAGCCAAAACCGACTGTTTTACATAATAATACAACACTTCTTGTACAATTAACTCAACAGTGTTACGCTACTATGCAAACATTCTGTATAGTGTTCATATAATAAAATAACTTAATAGAGTTCTATTACGATTTCAGAAACAGTTAAGGCTGTACGAATTAATCGATGCAAATTAAAATCAAATTAATTAATACATAATCGACATAGTAGTTTTAGGCAAAGGCGACGAACAACGTAAAGATGAAAAATGAGAACACTTAGGCTATTTGGCGCAAAGTCAAACCTCGTAATTCAATATTTTAAATGAAGATTTCGGGTAATGTGAGATCACGCGTCTTGGGAAATCGGGAAAATTAAGTATTTCAAAAGCCTAATTTGTTTGCCGCCGGTAATTGACCAACGAGTCGGCTGCCCCGAGAATCATCTTATAATAACTTGATTTGGTCTTACGCCGTGATATCAGGATGCTGGTCTGCATTTCGTGCTTGTGTTGTAAAATGCATTTAAATAGGTGCTGGGTGTAATATTGAATGCAGCAGATGCGGACACGTGTAGCACTCACTTGCTCCATTGACGTTTGGGTGACCATCAAGTGCCTGAAATGACATTTCAAACTGCGCGAACAAACGCAGGATACTTACGGAAAAGCCAGCCCAGAACGGGCAGGAATGTCTGACCCTTGGGGAAGTGGTGAGAGCCAGCGCGGCGAAACTGACAGCCAAGATCAGGCTGCCCAGCACCATCTGAGAAACTCCGAGCGAAAGCATGATCCGAGTCCGAGTCCTGAAGTCCCTCAGCCTGGAAAGGCTGCGCGACAGGGAGGTCGGGCTGAGCGTCCGGCCCCCAGACATGGCACTGACGGGCATGGTCCGGGCGAGGTCCGGCTGGATTGGATCCACTTCCAAAACCTATTCCAGCTCTATCGCAGGTGTTGTCCTAAACGATAAGATCTCATCCGAGAATGAATATTTAAGAGCCACCAAAGGGGGGCTGCTTGTTATTTAAAAAAAAGAACTATGCGTTTTATGCCAAAAATAATGGACAAGTGAAAAATAAATGAGTAAAACAAGTCCGAAATGACGTTTTAGCGGAGCGGGCTCTTAGTAATCCGTGTTCAGATAAAAACACCAAATTTCCCCATCAAATATGTGCGGGGGGCAAGTTATCTTCCGGATTATAAAATCCAAATCCATATCGCTCGGTTCCAGTTTGGAAAAAGTACTCCGAGACGGCGAATGCATGCGGTTATAGAGAGACGAAGATGGGAACAGCAGCATATGTCAGCCGGCGTGTCCGCGCTCCTTCATCTCGCCTGTTAATGGATGCGATTGGAAGTAAGACTGCGCCGCTTCCTCTCCCCGGCAAGCCGCCGCAAACTAGCTTTTGGTCATAGGGCGGCATATAAAGTCATCGAGGGAAAAAATGACGTGGAATAGGTGTGAAAAATGTAACGTGGAAGAGATCGGTCAGCGAGAAGAAAGGAGCAGCCCCCGAGTGTCGGGCTTTATTTGCCGCAGCTGCCGCTCGCAGTACCTGCGCGTACCCCCCCCGTACGGATGCGCGGCGGCCAGCAGAGGGGCCTCTAAGGCGGATATTTCCTCGGCGTGACGAGATGTCCCGGCCACCGAGGCAAAACTACGCATTGTTACTAAATCCAAGCCTCCTTCTAGATAACAGCCTGCCGACGCGTGTGTGGCTGGGGAGGGAGGAAGCGGCGATACACTGCGAGCAGCGGCTGCGTGCGGACCATGTGGCCGTGAGTCAGAAGGTTGATGCTCAAAACAACACGCAGCTGCTCCTTATGTTACTCAAAAACACTATTGATGATAAATTCGCTCCCTAAAGTACTATGTGCGTTTAATACGCCTGCCAGAGTCATTTTGTTCTGTTTATAAAAGTAAACTCAATATCGTCGTTAGCACTTAAAGTAATTAGTGTCAGTTTGGCTCATTTGCTGGAAAGCGCACTTGTGACTCATGGTTCCATCTACAAGTAAATATATTTTCTCTGGTGTCCAAATTCAAAATCGTTCCTCCGCGGTTTGTCCTTCCCCCTCGGCTAACTGGCATCGTGTAACGCAACCGAGATTCGCGGTTAAAATTAATATATTTCTTGCAATGAGGTGATTTACACACGAATGGAATCTCAAGCTTTGGGTTAGAAATATTTAATGACATGGTTGCGAAGATTCACTGCAATCCATTCATGCTATGTACAGTCAGGATATTATAATAATTTATAATAACTTAATATTTATAATAACATATAGTGTATACACAAACCTTGTCCAGTGGTATGTACTTTTGTGTATGATTTTGATGTACATCATCATATAACATTTAAGTTGTATAATTCAGTGTAAATCTTTACAGAACTGGCACAGTAGTAGAATATATTAACACCATAGTTGTGGTTTCAGCTTGGCAGGAAATCATAAGAATTGCCTGTATGTTACCTATATCCTCTACTGGCTGCCTGTTGGTTCAAGGTGTCGGGTGATTATAGGGAGTAGCTGAGGGCTCCCTCAGAGTCCAGCCTATTGTAATCCTCTCCCTGCCCACAGTACATTGTGCACTACGAGTGATCGACTGTTCTGGTTCTGTGCCACCTGAATCCCTTGCAGTTCTGCCAGCATTTACTCTCCCACAACTAATTTTACCGTCACTGAGGCAACCACCACAGACGAGCAAATAGGGCTCGTTATTCACCAGCCTCCAGCACAGAGCATTTCAAGACATAAATGATGTGTACCATCCCTTCAATGAGACGAGTTTAAACCAGTTTCAGTTCAGATTTATGTTCTCCAAGGTCTGGAACAGAATGAAGGTTCCTCAGTTCTCATTACTATGGAGACATGCTTGCAATGTGTGAGATCAGTCATGGAATATGATGCTAAAATGGATGCAAATGCCATTCTGGTACAGAAATTCTAATGTGTTTACCTGCAAATTCAAGCTGACTTCCATCCAACCTGCTACAGATTAGTAGATGGGTGTCACCTTGGGGAATTGCTATAGAAAGACTATTGAATGGCATCAGCACCTGTGACGTCAGCACCATGTTCCCCAGCGCGGGACGGGATGTAGAAAAGAAAGCCGACCTTGTTTGTCAGGACTCCGCGATGGCTCCAGTCCGAAAAGCGCCGCGTTCATTAGGATCTTGATCACACTCATTACTTCCACTTTTCTTTTGCAAGAATTTGTTTGACGGTCTTAGCAACGGTGAAGTTTGGCAGAAGAATCTTTGTTTTAGTTAGAATGTTTGGAAAACACCCACATTACTGGAAGAAATCAACCTTTGTGCCTATAAATCCTCATCTCACGCATCATGACCAGGCTATTAATAGAACAGTTAAACATTTTATCTCTGTCAGCCGTTTTGGGCTATGACTCAGTAAAGAAAACCGATGGTTTGCATTTGTATAGTCTGAAATGGGGAACAATTCAAATACTACGAAAACAACAAACAATTGTGTGATGCCACCCAGCACCTCCAACTAACGAGCACTTATTTCACTGCATGGCCCTTTAAGTACAAATTCAACAAAAACACAAAGGCCTAATGTTTCAGTTTGACTTGCATGATTTATATTTCTAACCATTAATTTTTCACTGAGTAGTGCAAATCATGCAATCAACCCTTGGAAGCAGCATTAATACAAAGAAGATAATGCAATATTCTTTAAGGAGGTTGTTCAATCAAGAGAAACCAGAGAACGCTCCTTTGCCGAAATGGCTTTATCAAAGAGCTTGTAACAAATTCCTTTTAAGTTGAAACGCACGCAAAACATTTGCGAGTGCTTGCATCGCTTTGTTATTCAAATATGATATTTTGCAGCGAGAGCTACTCCCGACGTTAAAAGTTTCCACTGCCGAATTTTGAAGAAACGGAGAGCACATTTGCAGCCTCTGTAAAGCGCCACACGCTAACCCTAGACACGAAGCTGGCTCATCTTGGTTGGGACTGTCACAAAAGCGCCATCTGCTGTTGGAAAGCTGAAATTGCATTTTTAAAACGTCGCAACAGACTGAAATGTTCCACACGTGAATGGAGCGGCACATCAGCCTCATAACGCTGACATTTTCCTGACGCAATGCACCAGAGTCTGGCACGCTGCTGAAACCCAAGATTGATACGTGGTGCAAGACTGTTATGGCGTCACATCACCCCACATTCAAATACATTTAAAAAAAATCACATTTTGTGTGGTTATGTCTCTGAGTTGGTCTGGGAAGCCTGGATGTTCCTGGAAGGAGCATGAACCGGTGCCGCAGGGGAGAGAGTGACCCTCACGAGGAAGAGTCGCTTGGGTCATTTTATTAAAACTAAAAGAAAAGGACAAAATGACAGTATACTTTCAAATGGTTTTATTAATCCAGTAGTATACTTAGAAATGTGTTGCAAAGAACATAAAAAATAAAATAATTTAAAAAAATGTCAGCCACAAGTGAAGAAACGTTAATAACGAAGCTGTGTTATTGTATCTAAAAGAAAACGGTACCATCGCACCATAATTGTCTCTTGGTACAAAAATACATCTTGGGGCACACAATCCCGCAGCCAGTATCACAAACGGAGGGCTCTTCCGAGCCGGCCACGTCACGGGGGTCTTAAAGCGCCGGTGCCGTTTTGTAAATAAGCATAAAAAGGTCTGTGTGACGGTTAGAAATGTGTATGTGGCGTGTACTGTATGCTGGTAGAAAAGCCAGACTCATTACCATCACAACACAAGTTCCCAGGCTTAAGAGCTATGACCAGAATTACAAACAACCAGTTTTGTTTTATTCCTTTCCTTAAGAAAACAAGTTTTTTCAGTTGGTTTATACAAAATAACAAAGATGTACAAAAGTTTCAGTTACAAAGCAAGACCCAAGGCCATATGCAAGCAACATGTACAGCCATCATTTAAACATTGTACATACATGTACATACATATATATGCATATAATATACCTATACATATATATGCATATATATTATTGTTTTATGTTTCCTCTTTTGACATATGCATAGCAGGAGGCGAAAGCATTCCTTCAGTCAGTCTTCGTGACTCGTGTGCTAAGACTCATTCGGTTATTTTGTACAGCGGTTTTGCTTCAGGTCGACAGACACCCGCTTCCAATAACGCCTCGTATTTTCACACTTCTTCATAACAACTAAGAGACGACAAAAATATGTGGCGAGAGAGGGTGGGTAGTATTGGTATAAGGCATCACTGCTCGTCGTTGAGAATGGGCGCCGGACGCGAGGATGGGCAGGCTTCTGCACCTGAGTCATAGAGCACATGCATAGATCGAGACAGCAGCAGAACTCCCATGTTACCATGAAATTATATTAATCGTAATAATGACAACGGTTGTATAAAAGTCTCTAGACTTACGGAAGGTAAATTATTATTATTAAAAGAGTAATTCTGCACAAAGTGAGCCTTGTCAGAGGTACAAGCCGGATTGTGAAATCCATTCAAAATGCGTCAGTTAGTTTTTCTCATTTATTTATTTCTTTTTTAAGTCTCAAAGAAGCACACCGTCACCTCCGCTTGTAAAATCCCCGCCCCGCGGTCCACGGCCTCCGCAGATCCGTCCGAATAGAGCCTCGAAGCGGTCAGTCTTCACCTCCTCATTCTGCCGCCCAACTGGTATCGATGCATTAAAGGAAAACGCTATTTTCGTTATAATCTCTAAATCTCATGTGTTTTCTTTTTTATGCACGTGTGTGTCTGCATACAACACATCCAGGTTTCCAGATCCTACCGAATTGCGGGAAAGATTCTCAGAAGGGTCCTCATTCCCGTCGAGAACGGGAGAACTCGTGCTATGACGAAGGCTGTCAGTATGTGACGCTAGGCATGCATTCCAGCAGGGATTCCAAAGTCATTTTTCTTGTTTTGTCTCTCTTTTTTTTGCAAGCCTTTGAGCATCGACTTCCCCACCCCAACCCTAACCCCCCCACAGAGACTTCCTGTGCGAATAGTGCCTCCCAGGATATCACTGTACAGCTTGCTTGATAACGTGATAACGTGAAACCAGCAGAATACCAGTTTGGGAGTCCTGTGATTATGATGTAGGAGGCGGAGTCCCCGCACTGATGAGGTGAGAGACACCCTTAAGCGCCTCTCCGCCCGTCACCCCGTCAGACGCGTTTCCAGTCACGGCCCGGCTGACCCGAGCGTGTCCCCCCCCCGGCGGGCTTTGCACAGAAGCCGGCTGGCAGACGGCCGCGGTTGGACGCGGACCGCAGGGAGAACGGCCGACAGCTATTGGCCCAATGGCAAGCGGGTGTTTGTATACGAGTGAGTGTGTATGCTGGGGGGGGGGGTCCACTTGGTGAACTCATTAGGCTGAGCTGCAGCTTGAGAGGCTGAACACAGGAAATTCGCTCCTCCCCCCCCCCGGGGCCCCCCCCCCCCCCCC
>JABFEB020000020.1:13542159-13555820 GCA_019775895.2 Stomatorhinus ivindoensis | reverse complement strand
CAGACCAGCTGTTTCCTTCCTCAGAAGTGGTCGATGAGCACGGACACACAGTTGGCACCCACCAGGTAGCTGGGGTCCCCGGGGATAGATTTGTTTTGCCAGCTTTTGGGGTCACCTGTTAGAAGGGATTGGAGGGGAGATGAATCAGAAGCAGGAGCAGGTCGCTGCAGCAGATGGAAACAGCAACCTCACCCTTCCAGCGCCCGCAATACGTCCTTCACACGTTTCACAGACTAACAAAGTAATAATAACAATCAATTAAAACAAGATAACAAGAATTACAGACTTTTATAGTCTGACCGCTGATTTTGACTCTGCCACCCTAATGACAAACGAGGTTATTAAATTAAAAGCTGAATGTGAGATTATGCATATGCTGTAGCCTATAACTGGGTCACAGTTTGGAAGAATGTGTTCGGCCTTCACAATGCCTCCCTACTGCATCTTCAATACAGATCCTAAGCCCTGTTCTTATGGCCACAGGCCCCAGGTCAGAAGCGAGACTGACGTCGGGGTCAGCGCACTGCTTCCTGCTCGCTGAACCCCACCACTGTGAACACGCTGAACAATTTACTCTGGCTTCCAGGTCCTCGGTCCGACTGGACACCCTCCCGCCTTCTGAACCCCTTCATCTGCCTGCGTGTGAACAATGGTGTTCTGGGCACGTTTCGTTGTTGTCACGGACACTCGAAATGGAGGGAAGAGTGTCTTTTGCATTTACTGCGAATACTAAACCCAAATCGCGTGCAGCAATTCCCAGTCCGGCACGTGGCCCTGGAACAGATACTAAAATTAGGTGGCTTCATAGTTCAAAGCCAAATTTGAAGCGAGACATGTGGAGTCCAGAGAGAACAGAAAGAATGCTCTGCTTCACGCCGTGCGCATTAAGGCAGAGCACAGTGACTCCCAGCGCTAAGGGGGGGGCTGCCCCTCCCCAGGCAGATAAGCGGGTCTGAGGCACTGTCAGCAGAGGCACCGTACAGCAGATGCATGTAAGCAATTCAGTTTTGACATTTTGACAAGATGTTACTTGTTGATATGGTTAAAAATTAGGATATCAAGTCAATCAAAAAGTTAACTACTGTAAATTAAAAAACGCTAAAAAAATAATACAAAATAAACAGCGCAACAATGTGGAAAATCTCTTCATCCCCCCACCCCCACTAGGGGCCCCCACCAAAAAAGGGAAAAAGGGGACAGCATACCCGACGAGGAGTCAGAGGATTTTAGAGCGAAAGACCAACCGTCGGGGGTCATGGAAGCACAGTGCGGCAGCCGGAGCTCCACGGGCTTCAGGAACTTGAGTCCATGGGGGCCGCACATCACCAGCGGACTCAGCAGGGTCTCGCCTGCAGGGGGCGCAAGAGGCCGGGCAGCTCGTGAGACAAAAGCAGCAGCACCCCTGCTATACAAACCACAGAAAATCAACATCAAATACATCGAGGAAGGACTAAGTTCTTATCATCACTGTAATTTATGTATTACTAGAAATGAGTGACACTGAACTCACACATAAATACGTTTATTACTTGATACGTATAGAAATTTAACCAGGCCAGTTGGGAACCATTTGGATGTGCACGCACAGACACAGACGTACACACATAGACACAGAAGTACACACATAGACACGGACGTACACCGCACAGACACGGACGTACACCGCACAGACACGGACGTACACCACGCAGACACGGACATACACACGCACAGACACGGATGTACACGCACAGACACGGACGTACACACGCACAGACAGGGATGTACACACGCACAGACACTGCGTACACACGCACAGATACGGACATACACAAGGATAGACACTGACGCACACACAGAGACATTGAGACAGCCACACAAACACCACTGGCTGCACAATCACTCGTTCAGCATGGCTTGAGCCTCAAAAAAGCCCCAAAAAGAAAGCCGTACTGCTAACGAAGGTCCAAACCCACGCCCTGGACCTTCAGAACAGAGGCACTTCAGTTTGGCTGCCGGGTGTGTGTGTCTTATCCAAAAGAGACATCATCCTTAACCCTCTATACAAGTGAAGCATATCAGAACGGGAACCTTCCAGAGGGACACTACCACGGCCGCACAGCAGGGGGTGCAGGGGAGCCCTGACCTTTCTCTTTGTCAAGCGGTGGCAGGATGCTGTTGTCCCGGCACACTTTGAAGTAGATCTCTTGCTCTACGCCTTCGGGAATGGCCCCCTGGGGAATGATGATGCTCACGCCCGTCTCGATCGAGCTCAGCACCCCGCCGTTGCTGTTGAAGATGCCACGCGCCGTGGCCACCACCGTGTGCCCGTCGTCGTCGCCGTCGTCCTCCAGTGCGCTAGGGCTGGGGACAGGGTCAGCGAGCCGGTCAGTCATGGCCTGGGACTGGGCAGGAGGAGCCTCGAGCGATACAGCTGCATCATATAGCCTTACGTTTACGCATTCACCATTCCGGCTTCTCACGTCTTCAAATAAGTTCAAAGGCATCAAAGCCAGACATCTGTTAGAGGAACCATCACCATAAATGGCAGCAGACATTACTGATTAACTGTTTTCAGTCTTTTCACTGCCTGCGCCAGATGCTCCTGCCCTGCTAGAAATGCTTCCTGTGGAATGAACCCAGTGCAGGATTTCCATACCAGCACCACAGCCACACGGGGACTAATGCTGCGTCCCATTTACCTCGGAGGTCGGAACTGAGAATGACGTCATGCACGAGTTAAACAAGTTCCAGAACGGCATTTAACAATATCAGGGACCCATTTCAAAAAGCAAGATTTCTTGCATAGCCAGACAACTCGTCAGAATTAAGATACCTCAGTTTAAACAGGCGTTTATCTTTGTTCACTTACATTTAGCCCAGAATACCTTAAATCCCACAAATAATCCGACTAAGCATGAAATCCAGTTCAAGCCCAGCTAATTTTTAGCAATATCAGTTGATAGCAACACATTACATGGTATATTGCACATAAAACTCCATAGTAAACCATAGATAAATTTACTGTGTGTACGACCGATTTAATGAGCCACAAATAAGACATAAGTTCTAATAAACAGTATAAAACTAGAACATTCACTTCTGTTGATAAAGGGCGCCGCCATCATGGATTCTGAGCTCGGGCTTGTGTTGAGTTCCGCCGAGTTCACGAGTCAAAATTCCAACTTGAGGGGGCGTTCCAGTTGAAATTTCCAACTAGAACCTCAGAATTTCCAAGTTACGAGTTCAAATGGAACGCAGAATAAGATCTAGGGATTCTGTGACTGGCTGTTGTAGTCCTTCTTTGACCTTCTCAAATACAAGGTACAAAGGCATGACTTACATAAATGATACCATTAGTACTGTATCATAATAACGGTCCAGGTCAACTGCCTCAGAACCCCAGATCACCCTCCCCATGGGTGCCCCACCTGGCTCCCCTACCTCACTGGGATGGCCTTGGGCACAGCATTGATGCTGTTGTGCTGGTACTTGGGCCTGTTGTCCACGGTGCCCCTGAAAGTGTCCACCCCACTGTCTAGGTCTCCAGCCTGCGGAGAAAGTTTGCTGTTGCCGTTGGCTGGTCCTCCGGGCCTCAAGCCGGCTCGGGGGTTCGTATCGTTGGGTAGCAGGTTGTGGTTGAACTTGGGGCTGTCAAACTTTCGCTCAAAGGGCCGCGCCGAGCTGGTGTAGGGCTTGGGGACGTAGCGGTTGTAGCTGGAGGTGGGCGGGGGGCCATAGGGCTTGGGGGGCTGCAGCTCCAAGCCATTGACTGGCTTCTCTGGGAAGCCCTTCTGGGGAAGGTAGCTGCTCTGGAGAGCCTCGTCACAGCTGTTGGGCTTCAGAGCTATTGGGTTGGGCTTCGACGTGTCGTGAGACTCAGAGAAAGTGTTCACTGTGGAAAAAGACAGGGAGACAAGTGGACAGTAGTCAGCAAAGCAGGAGGAGAAGACTCGAGAAGGAGCATGTTCTTTCATGGGTCTGCCCACGGTCATGGAGCGTTTGTGGAGTTAGCAGCGGCCTGAGCCCAGCTTGGATCTTACCGTCTTGGCTGGGCTTGGGCAGGGTGGGCGGCTGGATGGTGGCGGAGTGCAGGCCATACTGGGACGAGGACGTGGTCATCTGGGGCTGGGGCTCATACCTCTTCTCCACGGGGTTCCCCTTGTCCACAGAATCCATCCTGCAGAGAAACCCAGGGCAGAGCAGCTAGTGAGTTCCCCGCTCAGGTCTCAGTGCTGACCTCAGTTTGGCAGCTTTGGGTGGCCCCTGGTATCCTGGAAGAAGCGGGATCCATCTCAGGTACCTGACAGGGCCGTAGGTCGTCTGTGACAGGGTCGGGGCTGCCCGCGGGGGCTCGGGCGGCACAGCGGTGGGTCTGCTGTCAAAAGGACGCCGGTCGAAAAAGGACAGCTGCTTCCTGTACACGCCCTCGTCGTCATTGGGGCTGTAGTGGTTGGAGCGCCCCCCTTCCTCCGGGGTCTTGGGATGCGGCTTCTGGGGCTCGGGGACTCTGGTGGTAGCAGGAGACCAGCACACTGGACAAGGTACCCACACTACCGAGATCCCACACTAACCTCAAGTTACCCTCGATAAGACTCTTCTGTACTATGATGAGCCTGGCAGGATGGGAATGCAGCCCTGAGACGCTACTATATTGCAGAGCCATTGTTATAAATGTAAATGATATACTGCATCTCAACAGTAGGCAATCAGGGATCACCAAGCATAATTAATTATTAATCTTTCATTACTCTGAGCAATGCTCCTGGGATGCGCTACCACCTAGAAATTATGCCACACGTCGGACAGAGATTAAGGCAACACGTATTCATGTATTCATAAACACTCTGTGCTTGATGAACCCCGGAATGACACCGCCCCAATGCGCCAAGCACACTGCGCCCACCAGAGGGAGCCCTGAGATTGCCAAGCAAGGCAAACATCACGTGTGAAATTAAAAAGGCAGTAAAATGTTTTCTGCTGCTGTAATTGATTGATCAAATGAATGGAGCGGAGATGTTCTCATTAGAAGCCACCTGCTCCCCCAGCTGCCTCGGCCCTGTTGCCTCGGACCAGCTGCCTCGACCCTGCCGCATAGCACCCTGTCCCGGCCCCCCCCGTTACCTGTATGCAGCCTTCTCCGGGTCCAGGTGGCTCAGAGTGTTTGGTTTGGGGGCTGATGCTGGCGCAGCGACGGGTTTTGGGGGCATATCTGCAGACTGGAGTATAACATAAAACTCTCCTCAGTAACATCAGCGAGGCAGCTACAGTTCACTGGCAGGACAGACAGCGACGCGGGCAGAGACCGGGTCTTCTCAAAATGCTAATAAGTCTCTCGACAACAGCTCCGTCATTCTAAGCGGAAGCTCCGGCTGCATGACCCCATCGCCCTGCTTGGTGAGATACCCACCCTGGGTCCCATCAGCTCGCCTGGCTCCCTGTCCCGGTCCATTGACACGGAGTGCTTGTTTTCTAACATCTTGACCCGGGTCAGCACTGACAGGGGCTTCATGGCCGGGTCATCCTCCAGCTCGTCCCTCGAAGCAGGTGACGTGACCTTGGAAGCCGTGTTGTGGGCGGACTCCCCGGGCGAGGGGAGGATGTCTGCTTTGGGAGGGGGCGCGAGGCCGTCCGAGTCGAGGGCGGGCTCATACTCGCCTGATTTGTACCCGCGGCTGTAGCTCGGCCTGGCCGAGTCCATGTAGTCCATGTAGCCCCTGGGGGGCTCCGGGGAGCGAGGGGCCCCCGGCGGGAAGGCATGCGGCTCAGTGTTGTAGTGCCCGTCGTAGCCCCCAGGGGGTGCAGGGGGGAGTTCCTCGAAGCGCAGCGAGCCCGGCCTGGCGTAACGCGGGCGACCTGTGTAGTTCAGAGCGCCGTCGTCATACCGCGGTTGCACGGGGCCGTAGTCACGGTCCGGCCCCTCCTCGAACAGGGGCCGCATTTCAGGGGGGGGCCCGAAGGGCTGCCGGGCAGGGTGGTACGGCGGCGCGGGGGGCACAGGCTGCTCCCGGTACGCAGCCCAGTGCTCGTGGTAGGGAGGCATGCGGTTCTCGAAGTGTTTGTGCGGATCCAGGTATTCGCCTCCATGGCGGTACGGCGGCTGCTCGTAATCCCGGTACGGCGGCTCGTCCCCGTAGGGCGGAGCTGGCCCTGCGGGGGGCTGCTTCGGCCCGTGGTTCGGTCTCGCCGGCTCCTCAGGGCTGTACGGGTCTTTCTTGTACATCTGTGACAAAACAAAAGTTCTGCTGAAGGTGGCCACGCCCCCACAGCCCCCCGGAGGGGGGGGGGGGGGGGGAGTATTCCGTGTGACAGGGCGACAGGGAGTGTTAATGCGGCAAGAATCTAGCACTGTCGCAAACCTCAAAATGCAGGCAAAGCAGAACCCTAGGACCAAACGTTAGGGAGCAGCTGTTATTTTTGTGGTTAAATCACATAGCAATCCGGCTACCGCCTAAGGGTGACATACTCCCACATCTCATTACTGATGTCATTGACCGGAACAGCACATTCGTTTGACCATTAAGAAATCTACGGAACAGTTAGGTAATTAGCTTCAGTTTTCTGCTTCAGAAAACTACAGACATCACAGCAAGGGACACATGGAGTAGACCACTACTCAAAAGCAGTTTGGCAAATAGCCTCTTCGTCACCACAGACGCACTGGACCGACTAACAGCCCACGGGCCAGCCCTGAATGAAAAAGAGCGCCACCTAGTGCTTCATTTTGGCATCAGCGCCAAGGGTGCGAAAGGCTACGTGTCAAACTGGGAGTGAAATATGCAGCGGTGCACAGATCATTAGCGGGAACGGCTCTGGAGACGTGCAGGGGTTCCAGTCCTCCGCCGCTACTCCACAAGAGCTGGTGTACAGTCAGCAGCATCGGGGGCATGCAAAGGAGGGAGGGGCAAGCGGGAGCCCTCTGCCGTGAGTTTTTTCAGTAGCCATGGCAACAGGCAGGCCCCTCCCACCAGCCCAGTGGTGCTTGAAAAGGTAGACAGGCAGCCCCCCCTCCCCCCCTCCTCTCCGTCCTGGTAGCAGCCGGAGCTAGACACACCGAGAGCATGCAGAAGTCCAGTGGGAAGGGCGGCGATAGACAGGCAAGGCAGGTAGTGATCTGGGCCGGATCAGGCCACGCCCCACGGCCGGGGGGGGCAGCCAGTGGTACCTTCGCCTCTGAACCAGGCAGTCCGGACGGGTGAGGGTTGTGTGTCGGGGGCTGGACTAGCTCAGAGGAGGGCCAGTGGTCCCTCTGTGGAACTGGAGGGGGCTCCTCGGGGCTTGCGCCAGCCGCATGAACAGAGTGGCAGACAGTGGGGGGCGCTGTTTCAGCCACGGACTCTGGCGGCTGGGGGAGGAGGCAAGGGGTGGCGGGGGCAGCTTCTGCTTTCTGCGAAGTAGTGTTCAGAAACGCGTGAGACCACTGCCCACGTGGGCAAATACTCAGTGCTGGAGTCTCGCGGTGCTAAAGGGCAGTTACATCACTCTGGGGGATTGAAGGCAAGTGGATTCGCAAGAGGACGCCCCCCCTACATCACACACCCGAAATGCGGCGCTATATTCCTGTTTTCTATATGTCACACATCCTCCGGGCCACACAGGTCTTGGCTCACCTACACAGTCACGTCGATATTTATGAATGCGACCTGCCGCAGCATTTTAGCAACACGCTCGCAGGACGACGGCGAGGTATTGCGGCCTTGCAGGCAGCTAGTGAGGAAGACGTGCTAATCACCATGGAAATTGGCAGAAAATGTAAGAAAACAACACAAAACAAAAGCCAGCACAAGTCACTTATTTACAAAGGTAATAAATAAAGAAAACAAGAAAAACAGGGCCAAAGTTATCTTTTCTTCCAAAGGGTGGATGACCCCTCTTACGCAGTGACAATCTGGTATTAAAGTCCTAACAAAGACTTTAATCACTGACCCCTTATTTAACCAAAGACCTCCATCAGTGCTCCTCAAACATGCAACATCTTCTGGAGAACCGTATAGATGACAAGAAGAACAGAAGAACATTACCTGTGGCGGGATGGGTGCTTTAAAGCCAGCTGGATCTGCTCGGGGGGGCGGGTACCCTGGGGGCGGGGCATTGGGCATGACGGGCGGGTCGTCACGCACGGGCTCGGAGGAACGCGTGATGGCGGGCTCAGGAGGTGGCCCTGCCTCATCGTTCAGGGTCTCATCGAGCTCCTGGTCCGTGTAGGCGCCACCCTCCGTGTCCGTGTCCTCGTAGTCAGAGGTGTGCCGGCTGTCCGTACTGTACATGGAGTACTCGCTACCTGGCGCTGACAAGTAGGACAGCCGGTCGTCATGGATGTCCAGGTCGTCCTCGGGGGCGCCGTCGGCCTGAGCCGGGGTTGGAATATCAGAGGCCAGGAAGAGGAGAAAAGAAAAGATAAACAGAAGATAAAGGCCACAGTAACTGATACACTCAACACAATTCTACTCTGTCGTTATACTCAACAGAGGTACCTACAGCTCGACGTGTGGTTATTGTGAAATCATCTAATTAGAATATTTGTAAAAAGTATTATAGCAGAAAATTTATGGATATTGTGAGACTAAAGCCAAAATCTACTCCGCTTATCCATGACAAGAGTTACAGCCTTAAAGGCCCAGATTAGGTTCGCTGATGATTGTCACCAAGCGTAACCACTGATCCCTATGAAAGTGTTAATCACTTTCATACGGGGTGTAACACAGTAGATGTAAGTAGTTTCATCCTGACCAAACATGCATCTCTGGGGAACAGAGATGAGGTCGAGTGCTCACCTTGCCTTCAGACACCCAAACCAACTGGTTCTGTTGCTGCTGGATCGTCTCTTTGAGTGCTCCGTACCATCCATCATTCATGTGGTTCAGGTTGATGGTGGCTGAAGGGGAGAGGAGAACAGCACTGACGATCTGTACAGGTTAAGGAACAAGCACTCTGTATGTTAGGACCTAAACTCTGGTGGATGATTCTGACCGCCTGTACTCGGGAAGGACCCAAACTCTCTGCGTGACAGTAACAGTGTGATGGATGACTCTGACCGCCTGTACTCGGGAAGGACCCAAACTCTCTGCGTGACAGTAACCACGTGACGGATGATTCTGACCGCCTGTGTGAGTCAAGGGACAAGACCACCCGCACTCACTGGTGAAGAGGTGCTGGTTGTTCTTCCTCAGCTTCAGTGCCCGCTCGTACAGCTTCCTGCCGCTCTTCCTGGACTCAGGGCACAGACGCGCCCTCATGTTCTTCACTCCCTGCTTGCTGTCGGGGTTCAGGAAGACCACCATGGGGTACCACTGCGCGTAGTTCAGCCGGTCCACCGCGTTGGGCGTGATGTCCAGCACCGCGTGCTTGTCCTAAGGGCAGAACACGAGTCACATGCACTGTACCCTCCCAACACACCGAGCTGAACACCACAGTGGTGTCAAACCTAACCACCACTCAAGAGTGAACATTAGTCTGAAATTAGTAATGCACAAATAAGACTAATTACACATTAATGAGGTTGGGGGTTCAGGCAGACAACTAGCGAGGAGCCGGGCCCGCTTGACAGGTGGGCCACTTACCCGGTCGATGATCTGCTTGATGGTATGCAGCCGGATGATTCCAGAACTTCTCTGGTCCGTCCCAGCATCACGGGGCTCGCTCTCTGCAAAGGCATCACACCGTTCCCGCATGTGTACATACACCCCTCCACTTTGTCAACGAGCTCACCCGAAACGAAAGCCATGACCAGAAACCATGTTTTGCGGTGACACACAACAGGCAGCCGGAGTCATTCGGCGGCAGCCTCGGGAAAACCAACTTCTAACAGAAGGCAGGAAAGGGACAATGAACACAGAAGAACTATGTGCTGGAAAGACTAAAACTGACTACAGATGTCAGCTGTGAAGGAAGGAACACCTACTTATAGGAATGAGGTTTCCCCAAAGGCTGCATATGACCGTGTGAGCCAAGAGGGAATCTCACTTACTGGCCAGCTCAAACAGGTCCGGCTCCTCTCTGGCCAGCTTATCGCGCGCCACATCGGCAATGGGCCCAAAGATCACCACAGGCCTCAGGAAGCCGGCTGGGAGAAAAAGCACTCAGAGGTCACATCCTCACAGCACCGTGACCGACAGGATATTTCAGCTCCACTAAATAATCTCGACGGACTTTCAGATGACCCACCCTCCCTCAGCACCACTCTCTCATAGGCGGGGAATTTGGTTTGGACTGGCTGGGCGGAAAGGTCTTCCCTGCTCTTCCTGAGGTTCCTCTTGGAGCTGCGGAGGCCGCGAAACCTCCAGAAGTCTGCGCGGTCACCTCCGGGCGTTTTGGGAAGAGTGTACTGCACACTGGACAGCTGCTCTGCCCTGTGTAGATGAGGGGGAACCACCATCAGCCACAGCAGGAGGCTGGGGAATTGGCACATCCATTACCCCACCACTGGGGACAGGGGCTTAAAAAAGAAAATAAGTTCCGTTTTTAGTCCTCTAACAAATCTCCAGCTGGATGCTCAGTTATTCTCTACGGAGAGCAGAGAAATCCAAGAACAAAAGACGAATGACCACAATAGCATCTCATTAGACTACAATGTGCCACCAAACATGCACAGTGCTGATTCAGAACTACACAGCACCTTGAGACAAACCAAGAGGTCACCGGCATTAGCTTGACAGCTACTCTACTGCCATTGCTCTGTAGCCATCAAATCTCACTTGACCTGAGTTTCATCACTGTCTTCGCCATCCACCTGACAGCTCCACCTCAGTGAATACTGAAGCTATCTGGACAGGTTCAGGTAGCTTTGTCAGAGGAGATCTGATCTATTTATAACCACTACTCTTCTTACTACAGGCCTGAAGGACATTAAGCTTGCCACCAATCTATCAGATTGGATTAATATATATCTTCAGAGAAAACTAGACCTTTCATCTGTCCATTTCTGTCCCTCCTCAGTAGACACGTGAGGTTTGAATGAAAGATGAGTCTTCTGGAACTTATGGCCAGAACTCTGATCCCTGACCCGTCCAACTAAAAGTGCGCAATATTGCCATCATGTGGATGTCTTGTGTCCTTACACCCAGAACCCACTCTACACCCTTGGCACCCAGCACCTGTTTTTATTGGGGATGATGCCCCTCTCCACCTCCTGGTGGTTCTTGCCGATGCGGATGGCCAGCCAGGATCCCAGCTTGCCGTTGTACAGGGTGTCCACCACACGGAAGACCTCACCCTTGTTGAAGCTCAGCCCGTAGGGGGACTCTTTCTCATACTCAAAGTGGGTGCGGATGTAGAACGAGTCACCAACGTCCGACTCCACGATCCTGCGGTACACTGAGGGGTGTGGAGAGGGAGGGACACTGAAAGAAGGCTTTGGGGTTTCAGTGCTGTTTATGAGTCCATTGTCCAGGAAGTAGAAGCTGCACATGGAGCCTAACGACGCACAAGCACAGGGTCTGCAATCAAAACCCAAAAGAGCAGCACTCTGAACTGGAACTCCACCCCCAGCCCCCCAACCACAAGTTCATTTCCGATCCTCACCGTCCTTCTTCTTCTGCGCCAGAATGGTGACCTCTTCACCTTTGGGAAGATCAAGGAGGAAGAGCACTGCCTCTTCTCGAATGATATTTGCAAAGTCTACGTTGTTTACCTGGAGAAATGGAACAGGGGACGATGAATCGTATCCCGAACACGGCCCGCACTGAACAGCCACGAGGCCGCAGGGAGATACAGACATGACCCAGCTCACAACGCCTTACTCCCTGCGCAAAGTGAGATTCAGAGAGGCACAAGGCGAGCACACAACTGCATGTATTTTATAGACTTTGAGAAGAAAGAAGCAGATTACAGTGATCTCAAGTCAAAGGAGCACTTCAGGTTTCACAGAAATTCTGTTCAGCATGTGGAAGAGTCTGGAGAGCGACATTAGTATCAGTAGGAGTCACTGAAAAAAAGTGATCCTGGAAAAGCCCACGGCCGATTAGGAAGAGAAACTCCCCTTTCCATTGTAGGAGACCCGTTATAAACAACACACACTGCAGCCATTTAATGAAAAGCTGGTTCACGTGCAAGCAAAGATACCAGCAGCGCAGTTAGGAATATTATTTAGATACAATCAAGCTGTGCTTTGCGACAAAGAGATTACATTCAAATCACCATTATTACTCACTGCCATTTCAATTACTTGGCAAATAACACACATCATTTTCATTTTACCTTAGCAAAAAAGCTGATTAAAATGAGTGAATACATTTCCAAAATGCAACTCTCGCATGAATCCAGAAACTTCCGTACTCAATCATATACTACAAACATCCGTTTTCTCTGCAGGTATGCTTGCATTTGCAGTCAGACGTCTCAGAGCCTAGGAGAACCACATGCTGCCCCCTGCTGGTACATATGAGGCCTGCGGGGGAATGGGCACACTCACCCTGAGAATCTGATCCCCCTCCTCCAGGCCCTCCTTAGCTGCCAGGCTGTCCTCCAGCACGCCGGCCACGAAGATGCCAACATCGTTGCCCCCAGCCAAGCGTAGGCCCACGCTCTCTCCCTTCTTGAACTTCACCAGTTTCATGCTCGGTCTGAGGGACATTTTGGGGTGCAAGTTATAGCGTAGTTAACAATGTTGATCTCTGCCGGGCAGATAAGGGCACAGAGACACAAAGGGAGCAACGGCACCATAGCACGCGACGGGAGGGAAGGCGCTAACTTAGCGGTAAAGCACACGGACAGCAAACAGCGGGCCACCAACTAGAGAGGGAGCGCAAACGCCACAAGAAGCAGGTGGGGAGCCGTGGGGAGCCAGGGGGAGGGCGGGAACCTGAGGATGCTGTCGTCATGGGCGGCGCTGGGCACGGGGGCGTCCGAGGGGCTCACGGGCAGGTCGACGTCAGGCTGGCCGGGCTGGGCATACACGGGTTTGGGCTCTGAGGGTAGCAGGACAGACAGGCCTGTCACATGTGGTCCTTGCGCACGCACACGCATACACGCACACGCTCACTGCTGCACGTCTGTTATAATACCCTCATTCCGATACTCATCCCTATTCAACGTACAGCAGCTCTCCCTTCCTTCCTCTCCATTTTTAGTCCCCCCCCATGCTTGTTGGCAGAAACAGCAGGGCCATGACATGTAAAAAGTAAAGTGAAGCAATGACACAACTTGAGCCATATGCGGAACGGTTAGTGGACAATGAGCGTGATGACCGAGGGGAATGTGGCGGCATCTTGAAATAAAGAAATAAATAAATAAATCAAGCTGTGCAAACATGCCTTGTTTGGAAGAGAGTCAAATTCTTAAACATCATTTAAAAATGAAGACCTCTAAGGCACACGATGGAATATCGCTGTTTATTCCGTCTCTGACGAAAACGTGATTTTTAAAAGGTGGCGTCGCAACACGGGGGAGGTCTGGCAAACTGGACTCTAGCCTGGGTCTCCCGGGGATACGGAAATCTAGAAGGAAGATCCACGTGACGACGAGAGTAGAGGTGAGACCACAAGCAGATTCACGCTGTCCATGCTGTCTTCCAGATGCCCTGCTGCAGAACCCTCCGGAAGGCTCACCTTCTAAAATGCCTCGGGTATGTTACCACTCTATCCAGTTCTGTAAGGCTGGAGATCCGGCAGAGGTTGTGGGGGGGGGGGATAGACGTATGCATGGGTGAGAGAATACGATGGGACGGGGAGATCGGAAGAGCGGCG
>JABFEB020000020.1:13508501-13521512 GCA_019775895.2 Stomatorhinus ivindoensis | reverse complement strand
CAGGAGCTAAACGTGGAGGATGGTGACCAGAGAGACACAGGAGCTAAACGGGAGGATGATGACCAGAGAGACACAGGAGCTAAACGGGAGGATGATGACCAGAGAGACACAGGCGCTAAACGTGGAGGATGATGACCAGAGAGACACAGGCGCTAAACGTGGAGGATGGTGACCAGAGAGACACAGGAGCTAAACGGGAGGATGATGACCAGAGAGACACAGGAGCTAAACGTGGAGGATGGTGACCAGAGAGACACAGGAGCTAAACGTGGAGGATGGTGACCAGAGAGACACAGGAGCTAAACGGGAGGATGATGACCAGAGAGACACAGGCGCTAAACGTGGAGGATGATAGTTTATGTTAGACTCGCTATCTTCATAACTGAGACCAACGCAGGCCACAGATGAGCAGAGAAGCTGCCAGAGCAACTACTCCGGTATTTGGGTCAAGACGACATTCTATTCCTTACACAGGTTCTATGAGCCATGATTACCATGGCAGCCTCATACCAGTAGATCATTGGGTCAAATCCCAGCTTTAGGTTTGAACGTCTTTAAACTGGGGTGTGAGAATCTGACCTAATGCGATGCTTTTGTTCAAACCACTTACTATCTCCTTTACCTTTTATATGACTTAATCCTTTCCTGTACGGCACATCTACCTCAACTTCACATTTGCAGAGTCCCAATTTGATGGTAGCCGGACGCCTCCCTCCATCCATGTCCTCATCCAATCAAAACACAGCGAGCCCCCAAGCTGGAAGGCTAACGAGAGCACAGATGCATTCTTCCACAGCACGTCCACTCAGCCGTCCACGATTAGCAAGGCTAAGGGGGGTCATCATCTTCCTGTCGATTCCCGAAATGCTCCCGCAGCCATATGGCCGTCAGACGATCTCCCTGGGTCGTGTCTCAAGGGCCAGACAGCAGAGGGCTGATATCAAAATCAGGAGTTAAACACTGACACAGGGGTCTGCTCATGTGGCTGCTGAGATCCTAAACATTCTGCTCCACATCAAAACTGCAGTGTATACAAAGCCTGCAAGCCCTTCCTGCATGGAGATTCACACTAAAAGTTACGGCTGAAATGAAACACAAATTCATCATGTACCATTTGGTACTTCATTTTCCGTTTGGTATGTACAATAAAATAAATAATTACTGATACAGGTGGAACCTTAATTCACAAGTTGACATTCAACATAGAAAACATTTTACTAACTGTGGCTGTGACTTGACTACAGCTAATGCTGGTTACAGTCACAGTCATAATTGGCAGTTTGGGAACATTTTGGTTTCCCAATAAATGACACCAACACCAGAGAGAGAGTAAGCTGATCTGACCTAGACCGTCTGTCAGCTCTGAAGTAGGATATGTTGCTGGAATCACTTCCGATATGCTAACTCGTTTGGGATGATCATTCTAGTGTGTGTGTGTATGTACAACCAGTGTGAGGCAGAAATAGCCTCTGCAAGTTAGTCACCCCTGGGAATATAAGGTGTTTCTACCAGGAAATTCAAACCGGACAAAAAAAAAAAGCACTACAGCTATTGGGGTGTTTATCGCTACAGAGATGCGGATGCATAGTAAAGAATGGTAATAACGCTAAATAACGGGATTTAGTCAGGATTTAGTTCATTATGATTGCTATAATTTTCTATTTTTTATTTATTTTACATATTTATTTTTACAATAAGCAAAAGAACTCTGTTACATTTTGTTATAGATGATGTCAGATACATTGACTTTGGTTTACGATTTTTGTCTTTGAAATTTCAAAACAAATTCTGTTCTCCAGGTTGTGTCAAAATGGTATCAAACCATGAACCCAAGTCCATGATTCATACTAAATTATGAATTTTGTGTACCAGTACACTCGAACAATATGTCTTTAAAAAATTAACAATGACCTAATGACCTAAAGCAAAAATAATCCATCTATTAAAACGAAAAGTAGGGCTGCACAAAACTGGAACAATTTCAAATACCGCGATGCAATTTTTTTTGCGCTAAATATTATATTACTTATAAAGCAAAAAAGTAAAGATGGCACCAATCCGATATCCGCTATCAGTATCGGGAGGATACCTGCAAAAAATGCTGGACTGGGAATCGGGGGCAGGTGGCAAGAAACCGATTATATTTTCCATTCCAGAGAGGTCTAGCCTGAAAAATCTCAAAAAAGCTTGTAGCCTTATCTTTACTGATCGTAAACAGTGATACAAGTTTTTTGTATGTTTTTCTTGTAAATTATATACTAAAGCTCAGTCAAGCATTGTTCTTTGTTTCAATGCCATTTATGTCCCTCTATTTTACTTTCAATAAAGAGTCCCTGCACTGTGTAATGATTTTATTACGACTTTGGGAAAAAACCTCGATATTTTTTTTAAATAAAGCATTCTGTAAACCCGGTGCTTTGGCCTAACTAATCAATTAATTGATCACCTGATCATATGATTAATCAATTAACAAAATTACTTTATTTGCAGTCCTAAAAATATCTGCGTATCACTTGGCTCTGAAATTTCACATGAAAGCACCCTGAGAGCCAACCTTGGACCACAGGTTTCCATAACCAAGTCCTAGAAGAGCAGGTAGCTAAGCCACATATCTGGTGAAGTGAAGCATTCAGTTCAGGAGCTGGCCAGTGGAAACCTGATGTGCATGTTCTTGGAAACCTTATTACTAGATAGCACTTCTCGGGGATTCATTCATGGCCTCTGAAGGAACTGCTCATTAGATCACTAACCAGCACACCATTCAAAGTATCAGCCCTTAAATGACACAGCGCACTTCCCTGGGGACCAGGTCACCTGACACGTGCAGGGAGATGTTCCCTTCCTCCAGCCCACTTGGTGTCCTTCCCTTGACCCTCCTTTAACTTTCCTCTACTGACTGCAGCTTCAAGGGGGTAGGGGGCTGGTGGGAACCAGATTCGGACAACAAGCGACAGCGAAATTCCATTAATCTATCTAGACACGACCTGGCATGTCCCCATCCCTCAGAGAGGAGTGGACGTCAACTGCTCACACGGCTTTGATGAAGCAGCCTAGGAATTATTTTTATCCCAATTACTCCATTACTAAAAGAGCTAAAATGTGCTACAACCATAAACAAATTAGCTGTCGAACCCCTACCAGGAGTGTGAGATCAAGCATAAAAGTCAAGGAAGCATCTCTACCCACTGAAGGAGAAACTAAGTTTGAACTATACTGAGAAGCACCTTCTTATTATTTAGCTGCCGAGATGATGGCCGCATCCTAAGTGCCTTACAATTTTTACCCCTTAATACAGGTGGAAATTTTACTGGTCTAATTCTGATTAAGTAGCTAGTTGAAGGGTGATGCAGTAACTGCCTTCATGAGCTAAGAATAGTAAACCGTCATATTGCCAGCCACTGCACCACAGTGTAACCAAGAATAACGCACGCTCCTTCAGAGTCCACTGTCATGCTTAACCTTATTAGGAGTCGCTGCAGCCAGGATGGCGAGGAGAAGTACGCGACTTGGGTATCAGGAGCCAGAGAATTACTGAGGATGGGCTTGTTGCTTCCCGGGGCTCAGAAGGGAGAGCATCAACGCAGCTTCAAAAGTAAACACAAAGAATAAAGGAGCCGTTTATAAATGCGAGAAAGCCAGGGTGGACAGGATAAACCCGAAACGGTATCAGACTGCAGCGACAGCTACAACTGGCTGGTTAGCAGGGATCCAACAAAACACAGAAATTTAGAACTATTTGTTTAGACTGAGGAACAGACGAAATGCATCAGGAATCTCTGGGCTGACCCATGCTTGCCCAGATGACCAGAGGCCACAAATCGCCAATCCCCACACGGCTGACTATCACACACATGTAACAGCAGACAGCACACCTGAGTCGGTCACAGTCAAGCTGGAGCTTAGAGTTGTCACGATTACTTGATTAGAATCGATTATTTAAAATCATCGTTTAAAATCTTAAATCTCAATTCCTCGGCAATATGGAGGAAGGAAGACGATGCATAACGGATGATGGTCCGAATACAGGATGAAAACCTCAGTTGTGTGGAAGCACTTTGCATTACGTGAATAAAAATACAAGTGTTTGTCAGTATTACAAAGCAGAATATCAGTATCACCACATCACAGCTGCAAGGCAAATGCGTCTTAATATTAGACATTCAGGTTTGACAGATTTACCCAATAAGCTAAATTAGCCAGAGCTATGTGTAATTTAGCCTCTTGGAGTAGCCTAGCTTGTCTTTGTCATCACTTTGACAAATCATTTTGCTTAACTTAGTTTCTACAATTCTTGTTTGTCAAAATAATCACTGCTAAAATGAAGGTTAGCACCCACCGCCGCTTAGCCATGTCGTCTTAGATAACACATAATAACCATAAACATATTGTGTTCATAAATACCTGCCTAAACTATACAGCCAAACAGAACGTAACAGAACGTACCGTCTGCCAGTAGGTGCTGTTGCCATGAGTTGTGCTAACAGACACGAAGCAGTGCCAACAAATCACTTGCTCAATATCCTTTTGAACACAAAATATTTTCATACAATGAAAAATGAATGTCTTTTCATGAGTGTCTCTTCATTCATTTTTGTTTAATTTCTCACAAACACAAGTGCACATTCTATGAGTGAGTCCAACAGCAAGAACTAGGTTGACTGTTTGTGTTACAAAGTGCATATAGAGCTCGTGCAAAAGTAGTGGTAGTGATCTTTAGACTGATTTTACTTTTAACATATGCTACATAACGTTGAAAAGGAATCATCATTAAATTTGCAAAGTTTTGTTTCCAGGGACTGATTGAGTAAAAATTTTGTATTGATGCTTTGAACCAAGCACACTATTGAGGTCATATGTGCCATAAAAACCATGTCGATATTATGCTTGCACATTTTGCACACCTACCAGACAGAGTATGTAGCACTTTTACCGCACACCACCACTTTGTGTGAGTGGAGTTTGCATGTTCACCCTGTGTGTGCATGCTTCTTTCAGTGGATCCTCCAGTTTCCTTCAATTCCATTTCCTTCCATGCAAATTAAGTGTATTGGAGTGCTTAAACTGACTGTATGTGTGCAGGCTGCAATGGTTGGCTGGTTTCTATATTATATATAAACGATTACTCAATGGCTCATCAGATTAATTGGTAGATTATTCGATTATTGATATAATGGACAGTGAAATCCTTACTGGAGATACCAACTTAAAGCTTGCTGGCTTGTCTGAGCTTGCAGAGATACAAGATTGTGTCAGCTTCCAAATCAAGGCGAACAGCAGCAGACTGAGATCCAGAGCTTCAGTGCAAATCGCTGACAGTGGATAGAGCCTCTTAAACAAAACAATAAACTAAACGACAAGCAAAGAAGTCAATATATGCCCAACCCAGCAACGTCTTCACAAATAGATCGAGCACACCCACACTTTAATCAATCCACTACAGTAACGAGGAGGTAGGATGGTGACTCATGCCTCCAAGGTTGGGGGTTCGAATCCCACCTCCACCCTGTGTTGTGGAGTTTGCATGGTCTCCCAATGCCTGGGGTGGGGGGTGTCCTCCCTTCAGAAGATGTTAGAGCCTGGTGATGCAGTACACTGGCTTTGTGCCCTATGCGGGTGGTGATAGGCTCCAGCCCCCCACTGTCTTAACCAGAAAAAGTGGAATGTGGATGGATGCAATGACATAAAGGAATTATGGGTAGCAGGCAGTCTCCTCAAGCCCGGCTGGGAGATGCCTGAATGCTTTATATACTGGGGCACCTGAGTGACCTCAGAAGGCCTCAGTACAGTTATTCCAAAGAGGAAAGAGCAGCTGTGGTCAGGAAAGGATTCAGGGCTGGAGAGGAAAAATGTAAAGATGGGAGAGAGGAAGGTGACCTCCCGGCAGCATTGCGAGCCACAAAAATCCAGCCTGACAGCGGAAGGAGGAATTACAAGAGGAATTGCCAGAAAGAGTGACCGAGTGTGAAAACAGAGAGGGTTATCTGCTAGGGTGCGTGTCCCTCTGCCGCACACTGCCACTCACATGCCATGGTAAACGACAGCCACGTATCAGACCACCTCCAGCTGCCGTGTGTGAGGAGAGCACAATGGAGACCATGGACCTCACTAATGAAATGAGACTGGGAAACAAAGTGACAGAGCCATGGAGCTGGATTATAATTGAGGGATGATCTGACCCCAGTAGATTACCCACTTGAAGGAAAACAGACAATGAAACACCCCCCCCCTCTGTACTAATGTAGCCTGAAATTTGAGATCAGCTGTAGCACTGGAAAAAATAAATATATATTTTTTTTTCCCCCTAATACCTCTGCATGAAGCAGAGAAAGCCTGGGAAATTACCACGGTATCTGAAGCATATACTGTATTCTTTGCTTCAGCCTGCATTAAATGGATGACACACATCTGTCGGAGGGCCGGGCAGAAGTGTCTTCTTCACACCGACAAGCTTCATTCAAACCAGCACGTTGAGGGAGATCCCAGCAGCACAGGAGACGAGCGTGACGCTGACATGGGAAGTCCACCTCCTTCCACCCTGTCAGACTCACTCCGCACCCCTCCTGCTCGCTCCTCAGGTGAGCTTCGCACCCGATAGACCATGTAGCTAATCGAGAAAAGACACAAAACCCACTTCCCACACTCCTGCATCAGCTCCTCATCACCACTATCCTCACACATACAGTGTTATCTTCTGCCATGAACACACAACATACAAGGGCAGCACGGTGGCTCAGTGGGTCGCATTGCTGCCTCTCGGCTGCCTCATGCAGTTCGGAGTGCAGAGTTTGCTTGGTGTGTGGAGTTTGCATGTGAACCTGCAGCTATTAGGCTTATGGTTTCTTCCAACAGTGCACATCCATGCAGTGGTCAGTCTCTCTAAATTGTCTGTTGAACGTGCCCTGTGATGGTCTGGCCTGGTGTAGACCTATCCAGTGCAGCCTGGGATGAGCATCAGGGGCCGCAAACCATTTCAGCACGATGGCAGCAAAATGGATGGACACTATGCATAAAATACACAGGCATACACTATATGCTATGCATTCTGTGCTTGATAATTTAATAACTTACTTCTGTTAACCGAATTTGATGATCTATGCACTTACTACTGTACTCTCACAGCACGACTTTCAAGATATTTCGAGTATAAGGTTGTCAAAAAATGGAAAGGATTTAAATGCAATGCGACACAGTCAGCTCTCCTGTCGGATGCAATGCAACCTTATCGTGTACCTGTGCCTCAAAAACCTGTTTAAACTTTAAAAGCTCCCCCCTCCAGGACCACCATTGACACAACGCTCATATTCAGCAATGAGCACCACACCATTCTTCAGCTATGAGCAGGCAGGTGACGGTCTGGACACTGAAAACACATCAACAGATTCTGGCTCAGGCTTCATCCCTAAAACTTCTTTATCCAAACATCTCACCCATCTCCCATCTAACACTGCAGCATATAATTATTCCCAATGCAACAGAAGGAGGGATCCGTATTACAGTAAGTAAATTCTGTGGCACTTGTGTTAAGGTAAAACTACAGATTATGAAGAAGAGCAGGACCTTCAGCAGACAGGCCAAAATCAGAGATGAAGAGAACAACCACATACAGCATTTCATCTCAACATTGACCAAATTATTTAAGCAACTGTTTTGTCTTTAGAGACACCTACATCTCTAAACCCTGCAATAATTGTACTTAGAAATGGGTGGATATAAAGAACTACAGCGAAAAATCTGGCAAAGTGCTGGATTTAATAAAGCCTATCATTAAAGAGAAATCTACAGTTATGAAACATTTACACCATTGGGCTTATACTAGATTCTGAAGGGCTGTCTATTCTGATCACACTTAACATGCTGTCAGTAATAAACTTTTTTAAATACAGTGAAAACATGAAATTACTTAACAGTTACCCGTAATAATCAGCATGAAAAAGGCTGCCTTAGGGCCTGAGCACCTATTACACCAGCAAGCCGGGAGGCGAGCCAGGAAATCATGTCGGCAGAGACTCACCCAACCAGAATGTCAGCTTTCCAGCATCCACATCATGTCACACCCTCAGACGAATCAAACAGCTCAAAATCCAGGAGTGTAAATAATCCCAGTGGTATAAACAAGGCTGCGAAACACGTCTCACATGACCTTGATTTGTAAGACAATACACAAAGTGCAGAGCTCCCGGTGGACTCGCCTGTCAGGCAAACCCCAAGCCGTCTTCACCTGTCAGGGGCCCAAATGACAGACAGCACATAGCAACTCAGAAGCACCACAAACTTGCTGCTGAGTTGTACTTCATGGCGGAATTTTTCCAGTGATGCCGAGAGTAAATTGCTGACCTACTTGCCTGCTCCTCAGGTCCACTTTGCACATGACAGAGCTCCAACGCACATGTGCCGCGTCTGATGACTTTACATTGCCGGAAAGACTATTTTTAAGAGAAGAATGTGTTTTTTGACGTACAGCTGTTTTAATTTCCCAGAAACAGCCTTTCTGACAGCATTTACTCGGTGCCTACATAAGGGTTCCTTACATTTAATCTTAAACATATGAATATATGCATAGTCTGTTACTATCAGCAGAAGTAATCCTTCTGTCTTCTCCACGTTACTTCAGGACGTACTTCTCACAAACTCGGAAAAAAATTAAAGCTGGCCTTTCCAAACGCTCGACTATATCTAGTATTTTAGAAATATTGATCAACAAGTCCTGATGCAGAAGATCTGGCTCGCCGAGTGGATTTTTTTTTTTACCATCTAACGGTGCATAATTATAGCGCCGTACCGCCAGCCCGATCCGTTTCCCTACAGCAGTGAGCGTAACGACGCGAAGACTGTCCGTAAAGCGTGATATATCTGCCCGTCTGGAAGCGTTGCATTTTCTGGCCCCTTCGCCATGCAATCTAACCGTGGCTAGCTAAGCAGGCTGGCGTGTTAGCCGACGATGCCCGACGATCGGGCAGCCCCCCTGCCGACCGCCGTGCCACACCGGAGCAGCATAGCCATGCAGCATGAGATGGACGTCCAAGCTTCCTCACCCCCCTCCTCCTCCTCCTCCTCCTCACCCGATCGTGAGACAAACCCATGCACTGCCATCGGAGCGCCGCTGCGAATTTAAAAAACGACTTTTTGTTTGAATACTTAGTTTCAAGTTATACAATACCTTCTTCGAAGCCGCCCTGGCAGACATTTTCTCCCCTTCCTTCCAGCTCAGCAAGTTTAGCTAAATAACGATCGCCGGAGCCGAGTCGGGAGTCGCTCCCGCCGTGTGTCGCTCAGCTGACGCGGGGTTTATCGCCACAAGGCACCGAGCAGCATGTCACCGGGATGACATCCGCATGCGTCCAGCCCCGACCGCCTCCGAACTCCGCCAGCGATTCAGATGGACGGCCGCCCCGCAACTTTCATCCCCTCCGCCGCACCGCTGGGATGGCGGACTGTATTCCCCGGAGGAATGTCTGGATGTGCCGCTCTGATGTGCTAGGTCGCCTTATTCGCTTCCTTATTTCCCTGGCTCATTCGGACGCCGCGAAACGCGTCGGCAGCAGCGAATCTGCAGCACGGGCTCGATGCGCTCCCTCCTCCTCCTCCTCCTCCTCCCTCCACGCCACCGCCGCGACATGTGACTGGGAGAGTCCATTCCGGGCTGAGGGGAGCGGTGATGGAAAGTTGGGACAATACGGACAATCCTGCGAGTGCCTTCTCTGCTTGGCCCTCTCCATACCGTTCTTTAATAAGTATTACGTGTTTAGAGGGCATCTGGGGCGAGAGCCTTCTTCAGATCGTCCCTCACATCCGCGGTTTCTAATTGCATGGTTATTACCCCGCCGCGGGGCCACAGCGTCGATGATTTTTTTCTCTCCCTTCCAATGGGTAAGGGGAGAGCGACATCGGGATGCCGAGGGTCTGATTTCCTGCAGTGCATGCTCGCTGTGGCGATCGGGATGAAAGGAAGGTTATCGGGATCTATGGGATGGCTTCCTCAGCCAAAACCCGTCGGGCTGCTGGTCTTTGATGGAATGATGCGCGAGCGGGTCACCCGTCTTCCAAATAATATACGGGGTAGTAATGTGATGGAGGGAAATAAATAAGGTCAAAATGACAGAGGATTAGGAATATTATTTAAAAGGCAAAAGCATCAGAATACTACATATAAAGTAAATGAATGGCGACGAATTAAGGGTAACAGCAGCAAGCATTTGCGTCTGAAAAATGCTAGTGTTTCAGTTCATCTTAAAATTAAGTTAATCTTTTATCTTAAAATTCTTACCTTTGTCTAATTAAAATCCTATAGAGATCTGACGAGTAGCATGTAAAGGGGTCTCCTTTCATCCATATCTTCATTTTCCAGCGCAGCATCCTGGTGAGTCTGGAGCTCTTCCAAGGATGCACAGAGTGGGGACACCCTGTTCGGGAGATTCTAAATAAAACGCCTGTCACAGAGCTGCATTTACACTGTCTATTAAGAGAAAGATGCTTTATCTTCTCAGTGTCTATTTATTCATTTCTATCTCAGGTAGGGAAAGTAGCGAGTTTCACCTTTCGCTGCCCGTGTTTGTTTACAGTTCGGGGTTTAAAATGTAGATGGAGACATTCAGATGTCACAGCATTGCAAGGGTACATACTGCATGCAGCCCGAGAGATGGCAAGTGGCCTGCTGCTCGGAAACAGACAGGGGATAAGCGTCTGAGCTCACACAGAAGACCATTCAGCCAGCAGGACTCCCAATAGAAACATGATAATATTATCAGTCGGCCATGTTTCTGGCGCTGACAATTCCTCTCAAGTTCCTCTTCAGCATAATTTATAGTTTAAATTTTAAGGACCTAAAGATCGATCTGTTCTCTCAAAGCCAGAAAAAATATAATTCTTGTCAACTGTTCCAGCGGTGAGAAAAATGAAAGATGATGCATATTTTACACAGGCAGATGCAAAAATACTAATTACCAACCCTAATTTCATCAGGTGTTTATTTTGCATGCTGCCGTCAAGGTCGAAGCTGTGTTACTTCAGTGTTCCATTGTTTGGCGTGACTGCTAAGACCAAGACACAATCGCAAAGTCGTTCTTCTTCCTGCCGCCAAAGGGTAGCGACTTAGCACTGATGTCAGCAGAGCTGAACATGCTTCATCAAGACCACAGCCCCTTCCTTTATTACTCGCCTGTGACGCAAGGATGAGGTTTTCAACTAGGGCACATTCTTCATTAGAAATATCTGTTGTTTTCTGAAAGGCAGGAGACCGACGTCTGGATGACGGTCTATGTTGCTTTGGGAAGCGCTACATCGGCTACTAGCTCCATCCACGGCCAGGCTACATATGTTCATAACGACAGTGTGCATTAGCCACAACCTAGGAACAGGCGGAGGATGAGGATGGACCGTGAACTGTCAGCTCAGGCTGGGAGGATAACGACAGGCCATTTTCCTGCCGTTCAGTCGAAAAGGCTCCTCTTGCTGCTACCGGTGTCTGTGGCACGTTAGAAAAGGGAACAGAGGAGGGAGACGACATTTCAGGGTTCGCGTGGAGTGCGGAGAAGATGAGAATATGAGGAGGGGATCGTTTTCTCTGAACGGCTAATTGCTTCACCACGGTGAGCCCTCGGAACTCCTCGGGGAGAATCCAGATGCAAACATGGATTCCTTCGCCCTCCACTCACTGCAATAACAGCTGAGGACTCATTATCTCTGCCCTCTTCCGGCACGACACAGGGGGGGCACCTTTCTCACACCTTCCAGAGGACCGTTATCTACTCGCCTAAATTGTCCAACGTAATCTGGGCGCAATCATTTTCTGGTAGATTACACTGGGCACGCTACCTTCCTCTGTCCTCCACTCCACACCCACATTTATCAGTCAATTTGTCAATATAGACCTTTTAATGACATTCACCCATGTTTGACTTTAGATTTAAATATAATTACTGTTAAATGATTCTCAGAATGAGATAGTATGAAACATGTATTTACATATGATGTAGCTTAGCTAATGTTTTAATCAAAATTACATAATGCTACTGGAATGCTTCAGTATTTTTGGGTATAATTTTAAGTACTTTGCTGGAGGGTTTAAAATACACACAGCCTCCAATTTGTAGTGGAGCTGGTTTCCTTGGTGATTTTTAAGCCTTAGTCGCTTAATCTTTAGCTGGATAAATATTAAATAGTAATATTAACATGGTTTAGTTCTGGAGACTACACCTTTCATTAGTAGACAAGTTTGCTTTACAAGAAACTCCAACTGACTCACTAGTATATTCTCTTCCAAAAAAACCCCTCAAAACTACAAAAAAAAATCTGGAGAAAATTAGTGGCCAGAAAAATTAAAGAAGTAAGGAGGCATGTTTTTGATATTCACGTTTTGTTGGGGCGAGTGAATAGCGTGGCACTGTGCACCTCCTGTGAATGACGTGGCACTGTGCACCTCCTGTGAATGACGTGGCACTGTGCACCTCCTCTTCTGGGTTCAATATGAATGTTTATGCTCCACTACAGCCCTTGTGTTCCTGTAGAAGTTCTTGCCCTTAACATGCTGCTTGTTTCTATTCTTGATAAGGAGCAGATCACGTTGGACGTAGGAGTCAGGTGCTCGATTTTTCTGGAACGGACATCCAGAAACTGGGGTATTTGGACAGCCAGCAGGGACCGCAAGCCTTAACGTCAGAGGACTGAACAGTGCCGTGTATGGGTGTTTGAACAAAACAGCCTTATTAAATTCATAAGGTTCCACATAGCGCCTCACACTGACAGCAACAGGGAAAACAGATTAAGAATTTAAAACCAAACGCATTGAAACACACTAACGATAAAGTGAAATACAATAAGGAATTCAAAGATAGGTGTCTATACACAGCTTCCAGTCACTGTCAAGATGGTGTAACATCTGCTTCCACCGCCTATGTGAATGTATATCTTTATCTATACCTATGTGTATAAATACATCTGTGAATTTATATCTTTATCTATACCTATGTGTATAAATACACCTATGTGAATGTATATCTTTATCTATACCTATGT
>JABFEB020000020.1:13460042-13472921 GCA_019775895.2 Stomatorhinus ivindoensis | reverse complement strand
CTTACACCGAGCTGTAACCCCCCCCCCCCAGTTGGTCCTTCTAGGTTTCTTTGTTAGTTGAGGATTCACACCTGACGTGGGAAAGGCTGCACATAACCAGTTGGTATGGAGCTGCCCATCCATGACATACGCCCCTCATGCGCTGGATCTTGAATTTTATGGAAGACTTGAGCACCAGGTCCTTCAGGATGGAAGTAAACGGGATAACCCCAATCCCACCGCCCACCAAGATGGACACCTCAAAGCTGGTCCACTCCTGGTGCCCCTCCCAAACGGCCCATCCAGGTAGAGCTGTGAAGCAAATGCCATGTTTTGTGAGACTGACCTAGAAATCTAGCTGATCAGATCTCTCTGC
The DNA here is from genome assembly GCA_019775895.2 of Stomatorhinus ivindoensis. NCBI lineage: Eukaryota > Metazoa > Chordata > Actinopteri > Osteoglossiformes > Mormyridae > Stomatorhinus > Stomatorhinus ivindoensis. Next base: position 13,472,566 of record JABFEB020000020.1, on the reverse strand, counting down.
TTCTAAACTTATGGACCCTTTTATCCAAAGGAACTGAATAATTCACCAATTTATCCTGAATCCCGATTAAACATAAATACTGAGGAATTACACTGCGGCTTCAGGTGATATCCAGCTCTCCCGTTTCCTGACATCAGTCATTTCATTTCTCACCAATCAGACCATTACAGCATTTATTATGAATATTCATTACAAAAGCCCCTTCAGTGACTTTATACATGCAAAGCAAAATGACATCACTCCTTCCCTTTGTGGGTCACTCCCCCCCAGCTCCTCAGGCACTGTCGGCCATTCTGTTGGCTGCTTCACCAGTGAAGTTTTTAGTGAAGCTCCAAACCAAATGAAGGCAGCAATTGGAGAATTGCTCAGTGTGAATGCTGTCCATGCGATGCAACGTTGATTTGCATTCTGTACTTGCTACTGCTTGTTCGCACCTCCTGTGTTTATACTTGAGGGTTGGGGTTTATCTTGACTGATCTGTTACCATGGATCAAATCATATTGTGGCCATAGCAATCGATATATCGTTTTGAATCCATGAATTGTTACACCCTTAGTAGCTAAGCTGTATCTTTCAGAAACTGATAATACAGGTTGTTTATAATCGATGCAAATGATAAGTAGCGCAACACAGTACAAATCAAAAGTTTGAGTTCCTATTACATCATAGATTTTTCTGTAAATAATAAAACATCACAGAACAAAATGGCAGGAGCACAAGAGCAGTGTTGAAGGAAATCGATTCCTCCAAACCGGCACTATTTGCCTCAGTAACAGCTTCTTAGATACAAGCAATTTGGTTAATAAGTTTCAACGGGAAATCAGCCCACTTTACTTCCCAGGTCTTACACAGCAGTTCCCAGAGGTGTACGGTGCTTGTGGCTTTATTTGACTCCTTTGTCCAGTTTGGCCCATAAAAGTTGAATGGGTTTAAAGACCAAGGCAGTCCAGGTCATGAGCTGTTCCTCATGTTCTATCATCAACAGATAATTCTTCAGCAATAATGTGTTTTGAGTCGTTATCTTACTGAAGACTGAAGAACAGTCCTGATAGAGCCAAGCTTTCAAATTATGCTGTGGCAGACATACGAGTATCTTTCTCAAAGTTTGCCTGTTTGCACAGCCTGGTGGACACCCCACACATATAATGTATATCTTAATTGACTCAACTAACAAACCATAACAATATGCCAAAACACTGGCAAAAAAATGAGTGAAAAAATCTGACAAAGCAATCTAGAGACTCAGCTTATCAGAGAGCAATACATTGCAGTACATTTTATGACTTTCAGAGAGTAAGCCATACATATCCAAAAATAGTTTTGTTGTTAAAGTATAAGATATTTGCGCAGATATTTCTTGTGTTTTTGAGATGTATAGTTTTTCTATTCTGTCATTAAAAGGAAAAATAAATGTATTAAATCATTTTCAATTAAAATAAATCTGCCTGTTTCACTGTTTTGAAAATGTCGATCATGTATTACTGAATGAAACTGAACCGTATCATATTGCAGTAACATTTTAAATGTTGCCAGATATTGAGTCACTGCCTCACGAAATTGAAATGGAGTGGTGTCGGGGTAAAGCTTGCGATTCACACCCGTCAGCTACCCGCTCAGCTGCCTGCAGGTTTTGGTGTGATATTACCCCAAGGGAAAAGCTCTGCTTTCAGCGCAGTTCTCCCCACTTTCTACTCGCTCAGGCTGATGAGGTCGTCCATCGGAAAGAGGATTCCCGGCTGAATCAGGTAAATATAAAAGCCAGGATCCTGCATAAGCACATAGATGTCAGGGATGTCAGTCAGACAAAGTTTTCTATTTGTTAGGAAACAGCCTGAGGCCTAGTTGTTTAAGGTTGTATGAACTTAGATAAATTATAGTGAAGGTGAGACTACATCACTCAGCAGGACATATGGCCTGCAAAGAATCCCACATGCCTCTATTAAATGTATTCTGACATGATCTATTGTTCTATTCATGTAATACTGATATTGAACAAGATTACAGTGCTTGTCTTCGGTGAAAGGAGAAAGTATGTACTGTCAACAGACGGCCAATCAGAATGTGAGATTTGCCCTCTAGCCGACCAAGATCTGGCCCTAATCCAAGCTCACGGTTCTGCTGACACTCACTCATGGGAATGGGGATCAGCACGTGCAGGCTGTGTGTGGTCCAGAAGCGCCGGAAGCTGATGCAGCGAAAATGACGTGTGGTGAAGGACTACATGATGTCAGTCAGGCCTGTCAAAGGCAAACACAACACACACGCACACACATATACTAATTTTTGTGGGGATCGTCCATTCTTTTCTATGGGCAAAACCCTAATCCCAACAATGACGACCTTAACCCCTACCCAGCCCTAACCGTATACCAAAATACAAGACTTTTGGCATTTTTACTTTTTTGATTGCAGTCATAGATTTTTATAAAATTGAGTTTGGTGACCAGAGCTGCACAAAACCCAAAAGTATGAATTTGTAATGTGGCAGGTTGTGTGCAGTGAGAGAACTTACGATGGCATCTCTGCAGGATCACATCAACCATGATTCCACAGAAGGGGAAACAGGCAATATGGCGGTTGTAATTCCCCACGACGTGTTTGAAGATCTGGATCTTCTGCTGGTATCTGCTTCTGCTGGATCTCTCTTCGGGCTGTGAACACTCGCATTAACCAGGACATTAAAACAAGCTGGGTGGGCCATTTCTGCTGAATCTCTGCTCAATTTTTAGTCTTGCCATTGAATACCGGTGAGTTTTTGTGTTACAGTTGAACTGCATCTTGATTTTATGCCGGTTAGCGGTTCCTGCCTCCGGCGATAAGAGCGGGAGGCTCCTGGGGGAGATGCAGAGCAGCAGCCCAGTGGCGGCGCATCTCAGCCTGGGTCTCGCAGCCAGCAAAGCTCATAATCACAGGCCAGTAACCAGTTACGCAAGCAGCCAACCATGGAGGTGGGAGGTGACCCAGCTTTCTGTTATCCTCTGCATCTTTAAGGGCACCGGCTGGGGGCCAATGGGCCACGGGGCCCTCCAGTACACCAAAAGATGTTTCACAGTGGGGGTATTCCCCTTCATGGGGGGGACATCAAAGTAGCAATCCAAGTCTTAAATGACATTTTGTCAGGGGGCCTAGAATTTCTAACCACACCCTTGAGTAGAGGGACCGGGTCAGATATCTCAGGCTTATCTCATTGCTAACGATCGATCACCTGTAGTAAGGGTTGAAAAGTGAGAAACAATTACAGTATTAACTACAGCGTTCTTATTTAGTGACTTGGGTGCACCACAGTATCCAGACACGTATATCCAGTACCATAATATCATAATGCATAGTTATGCCTGTCACGATAACAAATTTTGTTGGACGATAAATTGTCCCAGGAATTATTGCGATTAACAATAATATCGCAGTGACGTCATATCAGCCAGTGCGAAATACGTCTCACTTGCTTCCGGTTTGCGTAACTGTAAGTGCAAGAAAGGATTAACTTGTGTTTCAGAAGCTAAAAAAACAATAATAATTTCCTAAGTGCACCACATCCTCAAAATGCAGTCGAGTTTTAAGTTTCCATGCACACCTCTGGGAAATTCGGCAAATCCAGCATATTTATATACTCACATTTCATATAATTTATTGTCACATTTTACTTTACCGCTTATAGTGAACACGTCTGCCTGGGCGAAATAGATAATTATAACCGGATGATAATCATAACCGATTTTATTTTCGTGTCTCACTCTGACGTGTATATTTCTTACACGAATAACAGGTGATAAAACGGATAGCGTCACTAATTTTGACTGCAAAATATAGTACAACCGTTTCAAACGCTTTTCAAATTACAGTACTGTTCAAATTAAATTACTTAACTGTGCATAATTAAAATACACTATATAATACAGTATAATACTGTACCTAAATATTCAATTTTATTTATACAGCGTATTTTAACAACATTGTCTGAAAGCATTCGCTGCAACATCTCCGTGGCTTTTATGACGGTTTATCATGAGCTTTGATGAGTCTATATATAACACAAATCTGAATACTGAAGAGCTTTAATTATAACTCTGACAAATTACCAGTGCTGCCATACTTTTACATTATGATGTTTGTCGTGCTTCTTCGTGTATCTGAAACAGCAAGTAGGCCTACCTCTCCTATTCCAGTGTTTCTGTTTGACACTAAGAATAGCAAACACAGATTAACGCAAAGTGTACTTAAGCACATATAGAACATACTAAGTTAAACATTCTCCGCTAGAATGACTGGGGATGTTCATAGTTACTTAATTGCCACATGCATACACTATCACTGACCGGGAGTAACGTCTATTAGCGTAAGCTATAGCTAACGCCAGCCACAAAGATGAACGAATAAGACTCCCTTCGTATCCGTGGATGTAAGACAACATATTGTTGGCAAGGCAAACATCTTAAAGCCCTTCTCTAATTTACTCGTTGGTACTTTGGAGAAAGATTTACAAAAGCGACGTACGTCGTTGATCATAAGTTTGGGCAAGTTCTGCAAATGGCATGTATAAACCAATGCCATTTTTCACAGACCAGAAGTGAGCGAACCGCATTTCCATGTACACGAAAGCTGAAGTGCAAAGAACCCACTGACACGAGAGTTTACGCTTATTACTAGTGATGTGTCATTCGCGAAGTAGGCGGCTCTTTGATACGGCTCCTGTTCAAGAGCCGTTTTACTAATGTTTACAGAATTGTCCGGGTTTTTGAGCTGCCTAAACATTAAGGACGACAGGGACGGGAACACGATATCTTCCGAAAAAGCCCGCCCATATTTTTAACATGCTCAAATCAGGTCACGCTAATCAGCATCAGGGTAAGCGAAGAGAGGGGTGGATTTAAAAAAAAAATGAGCCGAAAGAGCCGGCTCTTCTTGGTGAGTTGAGCCAAATGAGCCGGTTTGCTAAAAAGAGCCGATATTCCTATTTGGTAGAGAGAGACACGAGGAAAACAAACAAGCATGCAAATGAAGATTGTCGCGGCCAGAAAACTTATCGACCTCATTTTAATTATCGTGCAATTAATTGATGTATCGTTTATCACGACAGGCCTATGCATAGTATTTAAAACTCATATCCAGGAATCAGAAAAAAGCCACTTCATCTTTACTGGATTTTAAAAAGTCTTGGAAGTTATCTTTAACATGCTGTTCATGCATGTGCTCATAGATTTATACACACACTACAAAAAACCGTGCTTTAGTTCTCAAGGACTATGATGTCATCATTTACATGTTGTTGCCATGCAACTCTCCCATATGACCTCATGGCGACATGCCCCAGCAAAACAGACTGAGAGTCACCATGTGATGTAAAGCCCATAGGTGAAATACCATAAGGTAAAAGTTATGTGTTGGCTGTTATTTTCTCTCATGTATGTCTTGCTGAGTCAGTGTTGGACCTTTCCACACCACTAAGGACAGTGGACTGGTGACCAGGACCAGGAAACAAAATCTGTAAAGACAGAAAACTAGTCTAGTTAACCCAAGGTGAACATGCCTTAGCACATAACTACAGCACGTGTACCAGGCTGAATTCCTCCATCCATCTGGTCCATCAGTCTATCCCAGGTGGCATAAATGAAACATAATGAGATTGGTCTGGGTTGGGGGCCTCAAATCTTATGCGGCAACCCTGCACAGGGGCGCACCAAGGATGGGATGCCAGTCGATTGCAGTGCACAGACACTGCGGGTAATTTCTATATGCCAACTAGTCTAACCGCAAGTCTTTGGGAGAAAATGCAAACTCTGCACCTTTAGCACAGGAGATGGGATTCGAACCCCCAACTCCACATGCATGAATGTTAACCACTGACCAAGACGTCGACACACACTCTCTCTCACCCTTCAGTTTCACATGCACTCAATCCTTTCAGGAGTGAAGGACACACACTGCTTTCTGTTTGGTCTGCTCCCCCCATGCATTCCCACCCCCACAAAAAGGCCACACGCTGTGGATCACATCACCTCAGGCCAAACAAACGCACTTTAACATTTTCTAGCAGGGAGGTGTAACTGTATTGCTGCTTAAGCCAAATCATTGCAACACAATTAACAAAGTAAATTAAACGTTCATGAAATATGCATTTAAATTGATGGAAAGAAACTATTTGCACAATGCCTACATCCCTTATTGGAAAGCGATATCAGTAAGAACCATAAGAACTGAACTGAGGCAGATCTGCAGGCTTCGGAGTATGTGGTAATTAGCACCTGATCAATACCACGTGTGATGCGTTTCTATTCAACTAATCAATTGGGTTGAATGCAGTACACCATTTAGCCTCCAGGGGGTCATGTTTCCTCCAGTACCAGTATGACAAGGGTTTGCCCATAGGAAACTTGCACATCATCTCTGACACTGAGCTGGGCGACCTCCAGCGCCATTTCCTGGTCCCGCAGCAGGGAGTGGAAGTCCTCCCATGTAACTTGCTATTTTCGGTTGATCCCATTGGCCCGCGCCATCACTGTGACAGTCTCCTCAGCCTGGCCGGGCCTGGTGACCCACATCATCGCCACGATGCCCTGCTTGGCCCGGCCAAATCTGGCCGTGCTATTCGGCCCGGCTAAAGCCAGCGGACCCCACTATCACCGTGACGGCCTCCTCGGCGCAGCCAAACCCAGCGGCCCACGTCATCACCGTGACGGCCTCCTCGGCGCAGCCAAACCCAGCGGCCCACGTCATCACCGTGACGGCCTCCTCGGCGCAGCCAAACCCAGCGGCCCACGTCATCACCGTGACGGCCTCCTTGCTCTGGCTGAATCCAGCGCTCCGTGCCATCACCATGACACCCTATATGGCCTGGCCAAACCTGGCAGCCCCCACTATCACCGTGACGGCCTCCTCGTGGCTTTGGGAGGGACAGGCACTAGACACTTCAATGAAGGACCTACAGAAGCCAGTAAATACAGACGGACAGGATGACACTGTTGAACAGGAGGAGTCAAAAGGACAACGAGGAGGATGAGGGCAGGAGGCGGGGCAGTGCTTTGATGCATGACCTATGTATTTTAATTTATTATTATGATTTAGTTGCCGTCAAGTCAGTGTCAACATCCTGGAAGCCATATAGACGGCACTCTTCCAGAACCTTCTATCAACATAGTAATTAGCCTAAAATGCTTCAGTACAAGTCATACAAAATGTAATGGGGGTGAAGTGTTTGCTGGACAGACTAATGCTGCAATTCAGATGTATAACAAGATAACGAAGGGCAAAAATATCCTCTTTAGACAAGAACCCATTTCCACTAATGTCATGCATGAAGAGCATCACCTGACTTCTGCTCTGAGGCCCTGTCCCAGAAATACCAAAAATTCAATTCAATTAAAGACAATTCAATTCAGTTGAATTCAATTTATTTTTATATAGTGCCTTTCACAACAGCGTCACCCCAAGGCCCTTTACATGGCTGTGTTGTGATACATCATTAAGGCAGAATAACACAAAAACAGGGAAAAGGAAAGACAAAGAAATGAAAGAAAGAAAGCCAGACGTCTAGAAATGGAGAACTCAAAGACAGCTGGTATTAGTCACAATCTAACACAACAAGGCACTTTTCTGAAAGCACTGCCTACCTGGAAATGAGTTATTCATCCTGGGATTGGAACTCACCTGTCTGAGAAGGTTCCGGCACTTTGCTCTCGCTGTTCCCTGGTCACCGCTTCCTCATGCTCCGTCATGGCATCGACGTTCAGGTGTTGCCCCCCGCCGGTTATCTCAGAATCCAGGTGCTGCACCATCTTTGAAGGCATGTTCTCATCCTCAAAGAACAGCACCTGGAGCCAATCAGGGTTAAGAGCCCCAGAGTTAAGACAAAGTGAAGCAGAAGAGACAGGCCCACAGGATGTGATACGGAAGGCAGTGAAACTGGGATGCAAAGTAAAAATAATCCAGTCAAACTGAAGGGAGAGATCCACACTCAACAGGGCACTAAGACAGAGGCCTCAGTACAGGTCCAGCATGCACCTGGGACATTCACTGGATCGTACTCCTCCTGGGACACTCACTGGATCGTACTCCTCCTGGGACACTCACTGGATCGTACTCCTCCTGGGACACTCACTGGATCGTACTCCTCCTGGGACACTCACTGGATCGTACTGGATTGTACATTGAGAAGCAGTGTGAGACACTGACAGTCACTGGACAGTAGAGCTGCCTGTCCAAGCACAAGGACTGGAGGAGGGTGCCACTAATGTCCTGGACTCACAGCCTTTTATGGTTGTCCTGGGCCTTGCTCACTGCCTCAGTGGTTCTTTAGGACCTTGCCACTGCAGGCCGGCACACTGCAGGCCCATTCGCTGCCTGACGCTGCTGTGTGACTAAGCAGCTATCTGGTCATTTACTGCTACCTTCCCATATTTGTCTGTAGGCCAGCAAGGATGTAAATTATCCTGAAAAAGGACATCTGTTAAACAAATAATGCTATTTGCAAGTTATATTAGGGAAATAATGACTTAAAGAGATTAAGACGGAAGGAAAGACAAGACTTCACTTTAAAAGCAACAAACTGAAATTTTATGATGGCTGCTCTGGTCCAGTAATACCAGCACAATAAATCAGAGATGGTAGTGTGCTTTGTCCAGGTTTACTACATTGCAATGGGTGTATGTTGAAATGGGGAGTTTGTGTGTGTGTGTGTGATAGAGAGAGAGAGAGAGAGAGAAAAATCTGTTATTTTGAAAATGTGGGGACATTTTTTCAGACACAAGGGAAAACTCAGTTTTATGAAAATCTGTGACTAAAATTAAAAAAAAATGTCAAAAGTCTTGTATTTTGCTTGGTTAAGGTTAGGGCTGGGTAGGGGTTAATGTCATCATGTTGGAATTAGGGTTTTTCCCAAAGAAATGAACGGACGGTCCCCACAAAGACATGAATACAAACGTGTGTGTGTGTCTGGTTCAAGCATAAATCACTGCATCTCCATCAATTTTTTAAGTAAACTATTAAATCTGTTCTTTATTCTTGTGCTGTTCTTTTCACGAACTCCTACATTTAAAATAAGTGCAACCGCAAAGTCGACTGACAGGTTTACAGTTTCCATGGCGATGCCAGACTTACGACATCATGCTCTTCCATTTTTTCCTAGCCATCCGAAACTTGCAGAAACTACGCCCCGTTTCGGGGCCATGCAGCGTGTGCACTGAGAGTTGTCCACAGACTGCTGGGCCCACGATAGCATCAGGCACCGCTCGGTGCTGTCGGGGGGGCACTGGGACAGGCAGCGGTGAAACAGGAGGCTCTGCTTTGGGTATTGGGGGGGGGGGGGGGCTTCGTTCTAATGGACTGATATCCGCGGCAGCATCGGCACCTCCAGTGACCTTGTGCTGCTTCTCACGCCTGGTGAACTTTGCTGTGTGGAAGTGGGTCACCAAGCCCGCCAGAAGAAAGCTCACTGTGAAGGAGGGAGAAGAGATGAAATTACAGCAGCGGCATCCAGGCCAGAGATGGGCCTTTTGGAAGCAGAGCGATACCCAGCGCTCCTGTGCCGGCTTCCAATCCATTCCCACTAGCAGGCAAGAATCCAGTTTAACCCAAGGCCTTTCTCAGGAATAAATGCCAGCAATGCCTTCAAACATCAACTATATCTGGCTAACAATCTTCACGTGAACTGATCTGTTATAATTACCCAAAAATATTGTTTTTATTTGCATGGCCCCAACACAACATTCAGATCCTGCACCATAATGGTAGGTTCAGATATGTAGAACAAGGCAGAAGATATGCAGGAGGGGAAGCGAGAGCAGGACTGCCACTGTGAGGCTGAACTAGATGCCCTCAAAGCAATTCAGGGTTTGGCGCTGGTGCAAGGGTGGAGTCAGGTGGCTTCCACCTGCCGGTCATGGGGACAGGGGCCATCTGTGTGACACAAGGAGAGAGGGATTGGGTCTCATGCTGCAGGGCTCAGCGTCTGGCCAGAAAGGTTCACATCCCCCTTTAACGGCACACATGCTACACATCCTCGTCTCATATATCATCTCATTCATCATCTAATTTAGCATGTGGTTCCCTAAACCACAGAACAATTGAATGTCTCCATCCAAACCCAAATAAGTTGTGCTTCATCATCTCTCCAGAAGAAGACGTTGCTCTGAAATTCCCCTGGCTCAGTGCCCGTGGCAGTAAGGAGAACATATCAGCAGTGAGGAGAACATGTCAGCAGTGAGGAGAACGTTGTGGAATGGCCTTCACCTCCTCAGCTATGTACGAACAGGCTGCGTGGAGCCCAAGATGAGCAGGTGGCTTCAATGAGCACGTCAAAATAGTGTCGACAATCTCTGGTATAAATGGGAAGAGCTACAATAATAAATAAGTGATACATTTGACTGAAAAGCCACTGCTGGCAATAATACAAGGCAGGCCTGACCAATCAACTGACTACTTATGACAGAAAGCTGAATATGTGAAATAGTCGATGTGCTGTACGAAATTCCTGTAATTCAGCTTAAATCCCTGTAATTCATCTTGCAACAACACTTATTCTGAAAGTGCCCCCCCAAGGCTCAAAAGCCTCCCTAGCCTGGTTGCGGCTGGGCAGCCTGTTGTCTCGGCCCCCCAAGGTCCGTGTTACCATGTCCGAAGGGGAGAATTTCAGGGGGCCGTGCCTGTAATCTGGGCAGAGATCAGGAGACCGTCTACAGCACACGTAGGACGGGATAGCAGCCCATCACAGGTCACAACAAGAGGCTTAGCGCGCTTTCAATCCGACTTAAACACAGACAGTACAGCTGAAGCCTCCAGCAAATCGCTTAAAAATCCAGTCATGACTTTCATTGAAAGTCATTTGAGTTTCATAACTTTATCAATTTGTATCACAGGCATCTTACGGTAAATGTGGTTACTGTAAAAGACAGAAGTACAGATGGATGGTGAAACGTCTGAAGGCCTCGATAATGGTGCTTTCTTCTCTCTCTGCGATCTGGGAGGCCACGCCCACCATGAGGTCATCCACATCCTGGTCTAATGCAACTTTGGATTCATGGGCACATGGTTTAATGGGACAAGCTGAGACTTGCTGGCCACAACCAACCACAGAGTTTTCAAACGTCTGATCTGCATTTTCTCAACTGGGCCTGAAGGTCTTAACTGGTGGCAACTGAACCCCCCCCCCCCCCCTCACCCACACGGAGCTGTGTGGCACGTGGCATATTTTCAGGGGATGCACTGGAGACATGCAGGCTGGATACATTGTTGGATTGCGCATGTAGCCAGTAATTATATAGAAAACTGGTAAATAAAGCAAGACGCCTGCCAATTCCAGAAGCCGTTACAGACACACGATGGGGGGGGGGGGGGGGGGGGGACGTGGTGAACTAATGACAGGCTCCGGTTTCTATGGACCGGCAGATATCAGGGCGTGACAGCTGAATGCTAGTAGACTAGCTTTGTCATAAATGCAGCCTGTAATGTGGACAAACATTGCTACATGATGAAATCACAGTGCAAAATAACAGTGAGATCAGTTCATACTGTGCAGTAGTATTAATAATTCTTCCTTCTCCCAGCTGTTGAGCTGATAGTGAGCCACTAGGGGGCAAGGAGCACATCCCAGGCAGCACTGGGTACCTGGGGTGGGAACACACCGTAAGGAAGATGTCACCCCATAATAGGACGCACAATACTGGAAATTTCCAAATCACTTAAGTACATGTCCTTGCACTGCAAGAGGAAATGAGAGTGTAAAAAGCTAAACTGCAATATAAGAAGAACACAGGAACTTTGCTCAGAAGGGCAGTATCTGGACTCCCTTGCCTGACTGTGTGAGGCAACATCTGTTTAGTCATTTAAATGTTTTACAATGTAAAACATCAGGGGGACCACAGAGGAGCCAAATCTCATGACGGCTGCCTGGAAGTCAGGAGACAGGAGACATCCCAGGGTCAACATGTGTCTGGTGGAGAGTAAGGAGAGCGAAATGCGCAGCAGGAAGGGAGGCTGATGGGAAACGTGAAGGATGTTCACAGCTAAACATATGAGAGTAACAGAAACAGATGGCTTGTGGGAATCGGATTGGCTGGCTTTGCGAAGTGGCTCACGGCACAAGCATGACATAGCACCAAAAAGAGCTCGCTCAGCGGTTACGCACAGCCAGCTAACGGTCAGGAGGAGCTCAGGCTACCGCCGCATGCTGACATGCTGGGGTGGCACACATGATAAGCAGACAGAACACATACACACACATGCACGTTCCAGACCGAGTGCCGGGATGGTGACTCACCCGGATAGGCAGGGACGGATCTCCTTCCAAGATAAGCCGGTATCCATTCATAAAACACAATAATGGGGAAGGAGGGGGGAGACGATACAGTAGGTAGATAGATAGATAGATAGATAGATAGATAGATAGATAGATAGATAATCTCTAAATAAGAACATTTACAAACGAGAGGAGGCCATTCGGCCCATCAAGCTCGCTTGGGGAGAACTTAACTAATAGCTCAGAGTTGTTAACATCTTATCTAGCTCTGATTTAAAGGAACCCAGGGTTTTAG
>JABFEB020000020.1:13400116-13420298 GCA_019775895.2 Stomatorhinus ivindoensis | reverse complement strand
ACGTTACTAGCCAAATGGCCCCATTAAAGTGGGTCCTACCTGGTACTAGCAATGTGTCCCTATTAAAGTGGGTCCTACCTGGTACTAGCAATGTGTTCCTATTAAAGTGGGTCCTACCTGGTACTAGCAATGTGTCCCTATTAAAGTGGGTCCTACCTGGTACTAGCAATGTGTCCCTATTAAAGTGGGTCCTACCTGGTACTAGCAATGTGTCCCTATTAAAGTGGGTCCTACGTAGTACTAGCTATGTGTCCGTACATGAGCAGCCACTGAGTGCACATTCTCAGCGTCTCAGCAGCTTTCACGGACAGCGAGCTCTGCAGTCTCCATTGCTCCCTGGTTACTAAGCAGCGCGATTACTAAAGCATGCATGTTAAACACATTTTCCAGGGAGAAATAATTGCCTGTTTGGGGAATTTGCATCCAGTTACTGTGACACTTATTGCTAACTGCACTGATCATGCCAAGACTATTTTGGAACCAAGAGTTCAAAACCACCCCCCACCCCCCGGGTTAGTCCAGAGTCCAAACTTGAAGTCCACCTAGACACATATAGCCATTTAATGTGTAACCAGGGCATCTTGTGGTTAAAATGACTTTAGATTGATTCTCAGGATTTCAGCAGAGAAGATTCTTAGGTCTAGCATAAGTGGGAGTAGATTGTGATTTTTGTAGGAAATGTTTGGTGGGTGTTTCTCACACCCTCACGCACCCTGACCTTCTTCAGGGCTTATTCACTATGCCTCAGACACTTACGCTGGTGAAATCTTTTGCAACTTAACCCAAATGACTTTTTGTAACTTTGCTAGCTTATAAGCAATCTCCACATCTTAAAAGAATATTTAACTTCATTGAGGAAGCAAACGTTACACCAAGGTGAACTGGAGGCAGCTCTTCAGTTATGGGTCCGGGGAAATATCAGGATCCCGCTGTACAATCCAGGCTCTCCCTCCAGTTTCCTTTGGTCAGTGGTCACGTCCAATTATATCCGCTGTAGCAAGCATCACTATGTCCAATCATCTAGCAAAATTTTCTCTTCTAAAGTCAAAACTTGCTTAACAATAGACCTGTATTCTTCATGGGTTAAGGAGACAAAATCTTTGCCAACCACTAAATGAGATCATTCAAATAACACCGTACAAACCCCACTATAATTATCACTCTTGGATTCTCCCTTGGGTCCCAAGAGCCACGGGTTAAATGCCTTTCAGATTCTGATCCAGTTCCTTCAGTAACATTGGGTTTCGCAGACAATGGTTCTCTTGGACCAGATGCCCTGAATGCTGTTGTGTGCCTTGATTTCAATGGCAGACACAGACCCTCCCTTCCTCCTTCCCTTAGAATGTGTCATGTCCCGCATGCGCCGGGAACACGGTCCGGAGCCTCGCTGTCTGAAACATGAGGAGCCCCTAGGGTGAGCTGTCCACGGTGCTGAGCGCTGTGTCCTCACCTCACTGAGCCCTGGGCTACGATTCCTCCGAAAGGAGCACAGAGACTAAAGCACAGCATTTAAGAAAAACAAAACCTCTGCTTTTTGGAATGGACTGCAAGCAGGACTGCTACTGCCAGCCATTCAACAGACTCCCATCCTGATGAAGTGCTTTGTTAAACAAAGGGATCTGAGCACTGTGCAATGTATAAACTACACCCTTCACCGATGACTACAGCACAATGCATTAAACTACACCGATAAAGTACACCAATAAACCAATGACCACTGTACAATGTATAAACTGCGTTTGGTTCGGGGGGAGCTCTGAAAGTCTCCAGTCCAAAGAAAAACAGTGTCACAAATTTGGAAACACACCAGGTGCACAGGAACAGCACTTCCAGGTATTTAAAGAACTATGAAAATGAGAAGATGTGGTGGGGGGGTGTCACAGGCCTATACACTGCGTCACGCGTCATAAAAGGGATGCAGGCTGCGAGGAGAGCGCTGCGGTTAAATGGGTGGGAAAAGGTGACTGGGAAGAGCCCTGGGCTGGCTGACGTGCCCCTGGGGAAGGGGATTAACCTGATGTGCTGCCGCGTAAAAATGCTGCCGCACAACTGGGAAAAGCGAGGAGAGAAAAAACAAGCATCAGCTAAACCGCTAAACCCGAAGATGAAGCTGCGTCCTCCAAGAACGTCGGGAGGGCATGTGGCTCTGCGGGTTTGGGTGCTGTGCTCGTGATTGCAAGGTCACCGGTTCAAGTCCCGTGGCTGCTGGAGTGATGTCACTGTTGGACCTTTGAATAAGGCTCTTAACCCCAATTGCTCCAATGCATGTACCACTGGACAAAACTGCCCTAAATAAGTGTACTACGGAGCGCTAATTCATACTCTACTGCTGACCAAAGACTGATGTACAAGGCAGGTAAAGGTTCTTGGTGGTGAGCTGTTCTTACACATGCAGAACCATTCAGCATTAGCAGGTCCTTCTACATTAAAGCTATGATGTAAATTCATCATGCACTGTTGCATGTTTCCATTTAATTACGGGAAGAATATTACCCTAGAAAAATGCTATAACCCCCACCACTATAAATCTGCTTCCCACCAGAATCACATCTTAAAAGCTTTCTCAGAAGCTATTTTGTGCAAGACTCTGACGCAAAAAAGGACCAAGCTTAGCGTCAAATGCTTTGAGCTCAATTTAAGTCCAGCTATAAATAAATAAATAAATGAAACCACGGGGATTATGAAAGAACCTTACACAGCTGGAGGCAAAATTCATCATAAACCAAATATGGCAGATAAAGATTTGCAAACATGTGGCAGAAGAATTTGACAGTACAAAAACGACTTCGCCAACACAGACAGTACAGAATGTCTTTGCATTTCATTTCAAAATGAAGGCCTTTCAATGGGTGACGTCACACGGAGGACGACCTGGCTCTTTTCCTGAATGCACTTATTTATTAACATCACCTGGGCACAGTGGTCAAAACCATTCAGCTGCACTGGGAAGGTTATTAGCTCGAGTCCCATGATCAGTGGACCCACCCTGAAATGCTCTAATTAAATATGCGGTTGCATTTGAACGGACAAAAACATAGACTGCTTTAGCTAAGCAAGGAAATGAACGAGACGTGAAGAGTCAGAACTGCTACATCCTTAAAAGGTCAGCCATCTTAATGAGAAAGCAAGCAAAAATATTTATGGACAAGAAAGCTTGGTTGAGGTGTTGCATTTAAATGTACCCATTTAATGCAAGTATAAAATTACCTAAAAAAAACCCTCAGACTTCACCGCCCCAAATCACTTTCGCTAATTTATGGTCAAGAACATAAAGTATGATCATATATCCTAAACAACGTACGCAGTCGGATCCATGGCTCCACAGCACACAGATAAACCCTGACCCATGCAGCAGTCCACTGCAGGGCATGCGCACACGCAAACATTCACACGCATACACAGACACACTAAAGGCAGTTTAGGCGCATCAGTAGATTGTATCAACAAAAAAAAATAAATAAAAAATAAAAAAATAATCAGATTTTCCCTAATGTTGCCATTTTGGATTTTTTTTTTTTGGAAATATTACATCAAAGTGCCTTGAAACAAATTCTGCGCAAGCATTCAGTACACAACATAGTATACTAGGCAAACGTCATTGGGTGAAAGCTCATGTATGGATCCGGATCAGGCTTAAGCACAGCAGCCTGGGCATCCTGGACAGCCATAGGAGCTGCTTAGCTAGCTGCCCAATGACACATCAGCATTTTATCATCACTTAAATAAGATCAGCCAATCAGCTTGAGAGCATGGCTGACCGTTGTTACGGGGCTCCTCCCATCCACTGCTGCTCAGTGCTGTCAACGTGGGGCCAGAAGGAGACACATGCCCCAACTCACCGGCAATTCCAGCCTCGGTGACACGGACTGCGGTAGCACATGACACCGTCCTTGAGAGGATGTCACAGGACAAACACGCCTGCACCACTGCTTAACGCAGAAGACAGGGCCTTCACGGCCATGTTAACACACCACCACAAATGACAGAAAACTGTTCTGCCGGCACACAATACAATAAAAGACTCTGTCCGGTGTGGAATGAATGGTGGATTTAGACATTTCTGCCTTTTTTTTCTTGTGAAGCTCATGAAGGTTTAGCTGGGGGGGGGGGGAAGGCAATCTGAGAAATACTCACCATTAAGGTGTCAGTCTTACAGAGCAGCGGAGAATCAAATCAACTTCTCCACACCAGTTCCCTTGCCACTACTAAGTGACCTTAATCTCACTCAACAAGCGTCTCTCAGCAGACCATCAGACATCAGAGATGTGTGCACTTGTCCTCCACTTTTAGTAGTCCCAATTGACTCCACTGGGGGGGGGGGGAACTCAAGGATGTAGGGTCATCTATTCTGTCCCCAACTAGCTATCCACATCCGACAGGCAGCAGAGGGATGCAGCAGTCGGGACAGACACTGCGCTGCCTCCTACATGGAGACCAAAGGCTGTGGCTAAGTCGGTCTAAAAGGACCATTTTGACCTTACAGCGTTTAAAGGGCTCACAGTTAAATCTGCGATGACCCGACAAGCAGATTCGGATCCTCTGGGTCGTTCCTACGTCCTTATGGCGGAAAACAGGGACATTCTTGAGGTGCCTTTTCCATTGAAATAAAAATGGCAGAGTGCCAATTGGGAAGAGCTGTGACTGAACTCACAAGAAGGCAGCCCTCTGTCAGCCACCCCCCGCAGTAACAAACCCCAGACACACACACACACACACAGGTTTAACTTCTAGAACTCAGAAGATGACCAAATGGCATACACAGAAGCAGTCTGTAGATATCTGACATACCACATCATGAAATGAAGATTTACAACCCACATGCACTGCTAGGAATCCAAGCTGAATACCAGAAAAGCCATTTTAGATGTCAAACATCTATTAAAGGACTCAAATATTTATTTACGGGCTCAAACCTTCAAATTGTGGAAGGTTAACCCTGGAAACAACATTCCAGTATTAGCTAATTGCTGAATTATAGATGGTTAACACCCCCATTACAATGTAATAAATGCAGTGTCACTTTGCTTACCTATGTCGAATTCCGGTAGTGTCACGGTACTATTTTCAAACACAGGACAGAACCCCCCCCCCCCGACAGATTGTTAGCTGAGTCAGTATAGCCATTAAACCTTTATTCAGCATCGCAGTGCTACACAGCTGTGTCGATGTGGTGCGTTATGCAACAGACCGGAGGAACTAGGTGGGTAAATAAGCCAAATGCGGGGGCTAGAAGCTGCGCGTGACAGACCCCTCCGGAAGAGCGCGTGGCCGGCCCACAAAGGCATCCCACCTCACATTTAATGCACCATTAAACGGAGGGAGAATCACCTCATACCCCGTGACCCTGACCAAGTGTTCTCGCGCAGCTCTCCTTCATAAATCAGTTTCTAACGTAACTACCATGCCAGGCTATTCCATCGACGAAAGAGGTTACTTATTTTTGAAACATAATCAAAGTCACGTCTCCGTTCCATATGCAAAGAAATCCAACTTATCTGTATTACCTTCAGCCACTTCATGTCCCGCTAGTCTTAAATTAAAATCCATGCTGCGTATATTAAGTCCCGTATACTTGCCCCTATCTCCGCGTCCGTCCTTCATTATTAAAATTTCCGGCTTAAGAAGTCATCCTTCGCGTGTCAGAGGGCTGAGACAAGGGGGTCCGTGGAGTATTAAGTACATAAGAACATTTCACGCCCACAAATACGGAGCTAAACGCAAACCTGTACTATTAAAGAGTTGCCCTATTAAAAACTCATTATCGTACCGTCTTTTATAAAATGACACGAATTAAGCGGCCACTCAAATTCCTACCTTTAGGTTCCCTGTTACGTAAAATAACCAAGAAGGCGACAGAGCTACACAATAAATTGATGCGCTACAATTGTAACTGTACAAGTATGACATTGCCCGTTATGAATGTGTCGCACACCTACAGATGGCCAATTACATTATAACCCCCTGTTGAAAAAGAAAAAGATGCATTCATTGCATTATGAGCCACGGGGGAGAGAAAAAAATGGGGATATTTGAAGCAGCGTTGTTTTTAATGTCATTTTCAACTGTATTCTCTAACTCGGTAAATAGCAATAGAAAGCATAACGTCTGGTACCCACGTCAACAAATATACGAAATATACGACATAAAACTTCGAAGTGCTTTTATGCACCAGCCTATTTTATTTTTCTCAAAGAGAGATTCTGCAAGACTTTAAATGACCGCTATCTCAAAGGCTGCTTTCAGCAATAAATCCAGTTCTGAGCAGGGGTTAGTAAATATACCGCGTATGTGATTTCCTCTCCTTACTGTGGCTTCACTAAATGTTTCACAAATGTATAAACGCTTTAAAAATGATTCACTTACGGGTCGATTGTGTACTATACTTGCTCATACAATGCAACCGGTCGATTTTTTTTCGCACAAGCAAACGCCAACAGGCCGGCAGTCTGCATCAATTTCCGTTTTGGTGGCGATAATTACCGATTACTGTAGTGGCCAGTGATACCTGCTCAAGCCCGAGGTGACGGTGCCCAATAAAGCCCGCTGGTAACTTCCAGCTGAAAGGTGTGACTAACGCGGTGCTAAGGGAGCCGGCGGCGGGGGCGGAGATCTACGCTACTTCACGCTGACAATTACCGCTCAGTTCCTCCCAGGCGATCGCAATGTAACATCCTCCGAACCACATTTAAATTTTCAGAAAATCTTGCACACAGTCATCGCAAGTGCTCGGTGTTTCTTTTTAAAACGAAGACTTTAGCTCCAACAAAGAAAGAATTAAGTCTCCGCCTATTGCTTCTCCATATCATTATGTGTCCACATGAAAAGCACGTTGTTCTCCAGGATGAAAGACCACCAGAGATATTCATTAATGTACCGAAGCAAATCACTCCGATCAATACGCATGCAAATGTTTCATATGGAAGTACTATGAAAAAGCAAGAGGATATTGTAGGCAAAGGCACGCACCTGAAAAGCGAAGGCAGAGCTCTCCTTTTCGCATGAATAAAGCCTTCTTCTCCCAGCCGCTAGGGCAGTGGCTGCTTCCACAAGCTCGCGCTTACCGACGGGACCGCTTTCCGATTCAGCCCCGGAAGATGAATGCGGGCGTGCTGGTGCCCCGGAACGTGTGTAGGCGAATGCCGCGGCACTGCGGTTCCCTGGCAGATGATGGAAAAATAGCAGCAAAGCCCCGAACCCCGCCCGGACCGCGACAGGCTGACACCGCAAAGGCGGCCGCTGTCCCATCAACACAGGCGACAACTAATACAGATCCCAAGCTCATCTGCACCCTCCAAGTGTTTCAGCAATAAGAAGAAAACAGTCGCTTTAATAAGACACTGTACATGTCTAATGCATCACTTCGTCATTACGTACATCAAGTTATGCTTTAGTTTTGCTTTGACGAATCTTTTTAAAATATTACGGAGACTATAAAATTAATTATTGGGAGCCATTTCATCATCCTGCTACACATAACAAGCAAGCCATTTCCTGCTATCAAGTATAACCATGCAGACACCATTCATACACCCCCCGTGGTGAAAGAATTGAAACTGCAAATCAGTCGCAATTCAAAGTGCGGCTTATCTAAGTACTTTAACTGATTCTAGACCAAGTTTATTTTTCATTCTTACAGAAATTCCCTTCAATCGCTTCAATCATTATTATACAACACAACATATACAATGGGCTTTGAAAGAAAACGTAATACAAAAGCAGTGATAAGCTATATTGATTTCCCCTTGGAATATATATCCTGTACACCATAGAACCACTTTGCAGAAATAAATTCTGTCCTCTCCTCGCAAACATGATTGAGTGCTGAACACTGCGGATACATTTTTGCTCTTAGAGAACAAAACATCTCCCCGCACCTGCTTTGAGTCACTGTAGCAAGCCAGTCCTTTGTCTTGTCATCCCACCAGCATCATTGGAAATGATGGACTTAGGAACAGCCCTGTTGGTGTGCTATGTTTGACTTTGTGCGCTTGGAGCTATTTGCCTGATTTCCCTGCCATTATTTGTGGCCTTTAATCCATCTTTCCATCGTTAAACCTGTGCAGCAAGTTAACAAGCCTGTGGTGCGTTGGCGAAAAAACCGAACCAAAGATCAGAAGTCTGCAGGCTTGCATAACAGTATCAGCAAGACAAGAGCTGCTACAATTGGTTTTGCAGCTAGAAAATGTAATTGTTTAAGTAGCAGCTTTCACCCACAAACAGTATTTTTGAAAATATATATGAAATATTCATGCCAAAATTGGATGCTGTAGTGTGATCCAGTTTCTCCTTTGGATCTCCATCTTCTTTAGTCCCAAAATAAATCTGAGTTAGAAGTTGTAGTGGATTCAGATTAGCCAAAATAAAATAATGGTAGGTTGATACGGTGGTGCAGACCTCTGGGACCTGGGTCTGAGTCTCCGCCAGGATTCCATGTGAGTGGAGTTTGCATGGGTGACTGACTGGTGTGAGAGTGCGCCCTGCGGTGGGTTGGCGGCCCATCCTGGGTTGTTCCCTGCCTTGCGCCCTGCGGTGGGTTGGCGGCCCCTCCTGGGTTGTTCCCCGCCTTGCGCCCTGTGGTGGGTTGGCGGCCCATCCTGGGTTGTTCCCTGCCCATAGGCTCTGGATCCTCTGCAGCCCCAAACAGGATAAACAGTTTAAAAAAATAATGGCATACTTTTCAATAGATAATCATCTGAGGGGATGAATCTCTCCAGAGAAGTGTGAAATTGGTTACCCAGAAATGTTGGCAAAGACATTAATGAGCACAAACAAGGCTGCGTGTTACACCTTTAGATCCTCCTCTTGCATTTATGATTGGAAAATACGGCTGTTGCAGGGTGTGCTTTGTGTAACTGAATGATTAGACTTCTGCTCAGCAGTGTGTGAATTACCCAAACAAACAAAGAATGCACCTGCTAATTGGTATGCAGCGCACTGCTGAACTATAAAAGGAAAGAATGCTGCGATATGGAGAGGCGTGGAACGTGCTGACTCAGTGACTGCGTGCTGTTGATTCAGGCATCCAGGACTGGGCACTGGAATCCCACTTCTGCTTTGTGTGAGTGGAGTTTGCATATTCCCCAGGCCTGAGATGAATCCCATCCAGGATGCACAATTCCTTTGGCACTTGGCTTCCTGGAACGGACTCCAGGCACCCTCTATTACCCGGCTCAGGACAAGCAGTTCAAAGGCAGATGGGATGGATGCTGTGAAGCGATGGTAAGTTATGTACAGTTATGAAAGTTAGACAGAGATCTATAGAAAATGTGGCCTGCACAGACTGCTGGGTCTAAGGCTGGATCTCCTCCTAGCAAATAAGACCCCTGGAGTGGCATCAAAGTCAACATTTTCGAATGCAGACCCAAGGAACCTCACTGAATAATAAAACAAGGAACAAGTGATGATGAGTTATTTAATATCTTAGGAAAGTCACCCAACATACATCACCAGTCAAAGGTTTGGCCATGTCAAGTTGTGACAAAGTGATAGTGATAGTATTGCATCACATGACCTGGTCACCTGATCTAAACGCAGGAGAAATTAGGAGTTTGACCAGAGGGTGAAGGAAAAGCAGCCAATGAGAGCTCAGCATATATGTGAGCACTCCTTCAGGACAGCTGGAAAAGCATCCCAGGATGCCACCTGAGGGAACTGGCATAGAAGAGCAATTGGGGTTAAGGGCTTTGCTCAAGGGCCCAATAGAAGCATCACTCTGCTAACCATGGGATTTGAACTAGCAACCCACAGAGCTGCCCCCTGACAGATTATTTTAAATTTAATACTTTTTTTGGTCAATGATTAATTCCATATCTGATATATTATAGTTTTGACATCCTAATTGTTCTTAAGTGTAAAAAATACACTTAAGTACAAAAAAACTATGTGTAACAGTAACAACTGTAAAGGTTTAAATGGAAAGAGCAGCAGTAGATTCTTGCTGGAAGAGACAGAAATGAACTCTTAAACTCTCCATCACAACTTTTAAGCAGATCCTAAGAGGTCCAGGATGACAATTCTCGCTATGCTGCACTCAGCAGTCCCTGCTTTTTAATTCATCATTATATCCAGTTAATTATCTAGCGAAAAGTCATACAATATATCAGTTAGCAGATCAGCATCAGCCAACATTCATTAAAAATTATGACACTGACATCGGTCAGAATCAGAAAACTTTTATCCTGGAGAAAATTCTTTAAACTAATATTTGCTGAAACTGGCCTGATGCATCAGTCTTGGTCAATATCGCCACCAATATTTAGACATTACTCAGAATTCTAAGTTATGAGCACAAGAAGTACTAACTAGACATAAGTACTAAAACAATGGAGAACGTCACTAAAGTGGGCAGGACGTCGCTGGGGTGCCGTTGCCCGCATGGTGCCCCAAGCCAGGCTCACTGCTTGTGCCGCAATGCCGCCAACAAAATAAGAACTGCAACAAATGACAGATTAACGCTACCTTAAAGTCATACGTTATCATCTATTGGATCACATTCATTTTGATTCTGACACCCCAACAAGACAACAGCACTTCACTTGTGATGCTTTATTTTCCCACACCATGCTAACCCAAGTGTCTTTGGCAGCTCTCCCCTCCCCCATAATGCATGCTGCTAGGTGCAAGTGAAACTGGCTGGCTTAGTGGGTTACCTGGCCCCGACTGTCTGCATTACATGGTGTGGGTGTTACACATGTTCCAGAGATCTGAAGGAGTAACATCACCATCATCAGATTTACTACAATATATTGGTTATCGGTATCGGGCGAAATTACCAGATTGGTGCACCATTGATCAAGTGTATCTGATTTTTCTGACAGTGCAGTTGGAACAAAAAAAAAATGTTGTTCCTAGTGTTCTCACACTTTTTAAGCTTAGTTAGTAAAATAAACAAATTACACACATTATAAAATTAACACATTATACACTTAAATCCACATAGCTATAGAAGATATCATTTAGAACAGTACAATTTATAACTTGCTTTTACCTGGATTCTATAACATTCTATACCTCCAACTTTAATTCTACACATTCCACTTTTTTACATTTTCCAAAAGAAATAATTCCTTTTCAGCCGAAATTATTTGAACCATTCACTTCTAATATAATTTATTGCGTACCACAGCAAAGTGTTGTTGATACATTCCAAAGTATTCCTGTCAGGAACGTGCTGACGTATCTGTGTTTGGGGGGCTGAGTGATAGAGTGTCGTTGGGGCTGGGTAAAATCTAGGCTTGCTCCAGTTCCACCAGCACACCATCACAGTCCTTTGGGTGGAGGAACATAACGGGTTTGCCGTGAGCTCCAATCCTAGGCTGCTCTGACAGGGTTCTGATGTTCTTCGCTTTAAGGTCCACTATGGCAGCATCGATGTCATCTACCTATCCCCAACATATCATGAAAAAAGCACGTCTTAAAATCAGTGGCGGCAGTCTCTATAGATACATGCATACATCATAACACCTGATTATCATTTGAATGAGGAAGGTCACCTATAGTTAGCATAAGCAGGGATAACTGGAGATTGTACCATGCCAAGTACTGCGCTATCACAAGTGACATTATAAGCTTAAACCACCATCATAGTGGTAGTCATACTGATGTTCGTAGTATGAAAAAAAATTAAATGTTTTTTCAAAACATTGAAATTTTAGGCCTATATTTTTTGCACATAAACATTCATAACCTACATTATTGACGCCTAATGATTTGGAGCGTTAAGCTTATGACTCGAGAGCAGAACCATTGCAGCACGCAATATAAATCGTAGGGTCTTCTATCAGCAAAAATCATACCTCGATACAAATATGGTGCATCCCTCCGGATTTGTTCTTCGCCATAAAGCCTGCGATTGGACTCTTCTCCCCCAGCGGGTGCAGGAGCTCTAGTTTGGTGTTGCCAAGCTCCACGAACACCGTGCAGACGCCGTGCTCCGGCAGGGGGACGACGGCACTCACCTGGGCGCCCAGCACGTCGCGGTACAGGGACGCCGCCTTCTCCAGGTCTGGTACGGCGATGGCCACATGGTTGAGCCTACCGAGCCGCCACAAGGATCCGGGGATACCGGATGACGGCGGTCCGGCGGCCGAATAGGCTCGCAGCGCGGGGCGCAAGCAGTGCACACGCCGGAAAAGGCCACCAGCTGGAAGAAAGCACGTTAGCGTGTTACTCATTATCAGAAGGAAAAATACGGGAAGTCTATCACTGATTCATTCCACAGTTAATCACAATGTAACACAAACTTTAAACCATCCATACTTACTATCCAGTTTACATTGCACTGTCAGAGGCAAACACGGATTTTGCATTTTAAAGTACTTATCAGGCTTTTGCCAAATGCTGCATGAAGGATTTTACCTGCAATTTACTAAAAGCGATTTTCTTTCACTAGACTTAATATACTGTGCAACATAATACAAATACATTTACAGTGAAACGATAAAATTGCGAGTTATTAGTTAAGACGTTTCGCTACTTTAATCAGAGCTGTATTTCTAATGTCCCGTATTTCTCCTCATCGTGCAACTATGATTTTATTAAACGATAAAAAATTTCCCCAAAAGTCGCATGGTTACATAGCTTCGTAGGGTACCTCACCTGCAACCTTCAACATAGGCGCCGCCATATTTTCAAACAGTAACTTTATTTAACCGATTTCCGAACAAATTTGAGAAATGGCGCAACGACTTAACATGAACAGCAACCAAAACACGACAGTCGTTTTATTATGAGCTATTTGATTTCCAGATTTAAAAACAGATTTTGTTGTGTACTTTAAACTATGTCAGAGCAATATCGTGACCTAATACTTTACTCCGACATAAAATAATATCCGTATCTTCTGAGATATTCTTCAAATATCGATCAAACCGCAGTGCGACGTTTTAATCAAATTAAGTAAATATAAATATAAAATTCGTGTAGATAACACAATGTGGAAATGTGTATTTGAACGCTAGTTTCTAACCGGACTTTGTATTGCTATCGGACGTTTGTTTCCTGGGGAAGTATTTTCCTGTGGCTCCATGTGCGGCTACATGTGAGTGCAGCGATGGCAGACCAGCGGAGTATAGAAGACACGCTGGAACGATGTCTAAAGCTTTTAAATACTAACACTGCACATCCGGAGAAGTTTCTTAGGTAAGCTTAATACGAAGAGAAAATACTGTGTTTGTGTGGTTGACGATTATCTGTAGGTTTTGTCGATTCAGTCAATAATGTTGCTTTGCCGATTGTCGGCAACTATTCAACGATGCCAAATGAAGATGTACAGGTCTATTCGAGTCATTTTGCATAGATTTTTTTTTATAGAATATCTCCACATATCTCAAAGTAGTACTAATAGTGTGGCTTAATCAAGCCTGACTGTTAACTGAACTATTTTGTGTATTTTTCTGATTCTTTATACAAGCGTTCAGGATGGACTGGCATCGGAATTCACTTCCCTCACAAAATCTCTGTATGATCTGCACAAGGCACACGAACCTGTGGAAACCAAGGGAAGCCCCCTGGAGCAGCTGATGGTCGAGAACTTTGATGAGGAGCAGATATGGCAAGAATTGGAGCTTCAGAATTTTCCCATTCTGAGGCACTTTGAGCTCATTGTTAAGAAGGCAACCAGTGACGTGGATATTATGATGATTCAGGAAGATGAGGGGAAGAGTGAGGATGAAGTAGCTGAGGAAAACATTACCGATGTAGAGGACGAATTGAGTGAGGAGGAGGAAGGGGAGGAAGATGATGAGCAAGTAGTGAAACAGAGAACCAAAGCCAAAAAGTCTTCATCCAGAGTTGCAGAAAAGTTCTCAGACGAGGATTCTGATGTGGACTTTGATGTGGATGCATTGGAGAAACAGGCTAAGCAGCGGGAACAGATAAAACGGAAAACTAGAAGGGGAACAGGATTTGGTTCTGAAGTAGATGACAGGTTCTTCAAGCTTTCGGAAATGGAGGCTTTCCTGGAGGATGTGGAGAAGAAAGAAATGAATGGAGATGATGATGATGATAGTGAGATAGATTACTTCCAGGACATTCCATCAGGTGAAGAGGATGAATTGGACCTGGAAGCAGGTGTGATGGCTAAGAGAAAGAAGGTAACTTTCAGCCCCCCTGCCCACATCCATTAGTCGTTTCAGTTCCGAATATTAACTGTGGACTACAAATCTATACATGAATATTTTTTTCCATTTCTGCTTGAGGAGTAATGATCGGGGGGGGGGGGGGGGGATTCTGATGCGTACGACTCACATTTATTTTTACACACCATGTGTTTATTAAGCAAAAGAAAAGTTCAAGAAACCTGAAATACAAGGACTTCTTCAACCCCATTGAAGCGGGGTTGACCAAGGCAAGCCCAGCAGAAGATGATGGTTTGGAGTTTGAAGATGATGAAGAGGGAGAAGCAACAATGCAGGGGGAGGAAGATGATGATTATGATGATCAGGAGGAGTTTAACGAAGAGTAAATGCTTAAATGTTGACATTTTTACATGGTATTTTTAGATAAGCTAAGCCAAGCATTTCTTTATGCTAATAAATAAAATAGTTGCTTTGTTGGTTACCAGTGCTCTGCATTTAATCATGCTTAATTTACCACTGCCGTTTGTTTGACACAGGAGCTTGCAATCATAATATTTAAATGAAAGCCAATATCCAGACTAACTGGCAATGCAAACTGCCTTCCATGTAGGGAAGACATGAGTGAAAATGAGGAGAGCCGAGAAGACAGGGAGCCCTTGAAGAAGGTGACTTTTGATCTACCGGATGAAAGCGAGCCGGAGGAAATGGAAGAAATCTTTGGCGGAAAGAAACGGAAAGCAGATGAGGAGGAGGGCAAATCACCGTTTGAGAGACGACAAGCAAAGGTATTCACAAAGAGAGCCTTTGGTTTATTCTGTCGTAAACTAACATTGTAATGGTGGTTCCACGATCTGTTTGTTTTTATTTGAATAAAAGGCAGATGAAATGCACCTAAGACAAATGTGTATAGAAGACAAAGAGGTTTTCGCTTTTCATTGCTTAGAAAGTTGTAGTGGTGGCTTCTGACATCCAAAAAAAGAGAGAAGGATTTAGTAAAATAATTCTAGTCCTATCAGTGACCATACTGCACTGAAACATGGAGAGCGATGCTGTGCCTCTCCGTAGCTGAGAAGCGAGAAAGCGTCTCACCCAGCCATTCTCCACAGATGGCAGAGAAGATCCAAGAGTTGGAGAAGGCTGCGCTGCAAGAGAAGCCTTGGCAGCTCACCGGCGAGGCAACTGGGCAACTGCGACCGGAGAACAGCTTGCTGCAGGAGGACTTGGAGTTCGACCAGGCTGCCAGAGTCGGTATGTCTCCAGCTCGCCTCTAGTGCTGCTCTGGAGGGCACCGCCTGCAGTCGGGCAGCGCTGCTCTAAAACCATTTACTCACAATCACTGGGCAAAAACAAGGTCCCAGCCCTTTGGGTCTGTGCACTCAAGGGATGCAGTAGCCATGAAACTGCATTAAGAATTGTTTTATAATACTTTGTTTAATCTTTCTCACCTGTTCTCCAGCCCCAGCAATTACAGAGGAGACGACTTTAAAACTGGAGGACATTATCAAACAGAGAATAAAGGACCAGGTTGGTGCTTTGAGATCTTCACCTTGCACAGCCCCATCCACACAACCCTCTAAGAGCCCAGAGTGTCAGAAGTTAAAGGAAAATAATTCATAGAACGAATTGGTCTATTAACCATGGCTGGAAAAATGGTTGAACGTTCCTGATTGAAAGGACTGCTTCTGACCAGGTGTGGGATGATGTGGTCCGGAAAGAAAAACCAAAGGAGGAGGTGTTTGAGTACAAGAAGAGGCTGACCTTGGACCATGAGAAGTGTAAACTGAGCCTGGCAGAGGTCTACGAGCAGGAGTACCTCAAACAGACAAAGGTAACATCCTGGTATCTCTCTAGTACACTGAAGAACTTGCTCACGTCTCGCTTTTTCATTCTGCCAGTACCCCCCCCCCCCCCCCATGATCGTCATTCTCACCACATGTGTAAATGATCTAGCAAAACGTGGAGGAAGAGGAGAACCCAGCCCACGTGGAAATCCAGAAGCTTATGGACACTCTGTTCCTGAAGCTGGACGCTCTTTCCAACTTCCACTTTACGCCCAAGCCTGTGAGTAGCACTGCCCCTGTGCTGTTTAAAGATTGTTCCAGTGTGATTAAACAGGAAAACCTTTAGGCCAGACAAATACAGAGGTTTGATATGAGAGTGGAGTAATATAATAGCCTGTCGGACAAGAGCGCTTCCTAAGCCGAGCATGTTATCGCATCCGTTGCAGCCGGTACCTGAGGTGAGGGTGGTTTCTAACCTGCCGTCCATCACCATGGAAGAGGTCGCCCCCGTCAGCGCCAGCAGCACGACCCTCCTGGCTCCTGAGGAGATCAAGGTGGGTCTGCACCCCGGACATGGGTCTACCGTGAAGGGCCTCCTGTTTCCATCACCTCATATTCCCCCTTTTCCCAGGAGAAGAACAAGGCCGGCAACTTGCTCGGCGACTTAGAGAAGTCGGCCACAGATAAGAAGCGGGAGCGGCGGAAGAAGAAGAAGATGAAGCACATCCGGCTGCAGGAGAAGGAGAAGCGGCGGAAGCTGCGGGAAGCCAGTAAATCCGGGTTGAACAAGAAGCAGACAAAGGCTGAGGTGGCAGAGGGCCTGAAGAAGCTCACGAGAGGAGGAGGGGCGACTCTGCTCAAGGTGAGCGGCTCCTTCCCTCTGAAAACGGATCACAGTGAAAACTGTCCTATCCAGCATTTAAGTGACGGCACAGTTCTGAAAAATGCACAATAAGTAATAACACTATTAAAAAGTTACACTAAAAATAACAAAAAACATGCCTTGTGGAGCAGAACACTTGTAGTTATTCTGCTTGTTAAGCCGTTATTTACCTCGCCATCTCCTGTGTTGTATTGAATATCCGACTTAATTTGAAGCATGTGTATAAAATGATTCGAGTACCGTTCAGCAGTCCGGTAGAGATGCACATTGTTGTTAGGTGATCGGTTTATTGGTCATTTTCCACATCTGTGCCCCACTATTATCCAGCAGTGAAGTGCGGCCCTTTGCCGTGCCGCTTCGGCCCAGCTGGATCACGTCTTTGTGTTTTGCCCAAACAGAATGACGGGAAGGACAAGGCCCTTCGATCCTCTAAGGCCTTCTTCTCACAACTGCAAGACGAAGTGAAGACGCAGATCAAAGGAGCGAAAGACCAGGCATCCAAGAAGAAGAAGCAGAAGGAGATTTCAGCCAGCAAACTGAAATTGTAACGCTCCTGTGCTTGGAACATGTTTATTGTACATCTCACGTTTTCATTTTTTTAAAACTTTTGTCTGTACATGTACCATTGAAGATAAACACAATAAATACAATTCGTGAAAGGACACTGTCCAGCTAATTAAAATAGTTCTATATAGATTTGTCATTGATAAATGAGACTTAGTGGTGGTTTATGGATTTGATTGTGCTTTTAACTAGTGGCCTCAAGCCATTAAAATGCTTTTTTTGACAACATACTTGCTGGGCTTTCAACAGACCATATTATAGTAGTTATATGTATCACATCACAACATATTGTAGTTTTTAGTGTAAAATCTGCCTATATGTAACTTATGTGCATTTTATTTGTTACCGTTATTTTTAATAAAGAGGGAAACAATCGTTTTCCAGAGATATCCATCCACACATTCTACTTATCTTAAGCGAGGGGCAGAGGGCCGGACGGATGAGGTTCCAGTCAATTGAAGGGCAATCACACATTATGGGCAATTTAGAGCTGCAAAATAATCCAATTGTCATTGGACTGTAGGAGGAAACCCACGGGACACGGGGAGAAACAGCAGGCTTCGCACACACACTAAGCAGAACTGAAATTCGAACCACCCACGACAAATCAACTGCATAAAAAGTGCAATGTCAACACTACGCACTGAAGCGTTCAAAAGCAAATTAAACGTTCCTTCTGAACATTGTGGTCTATATATAGAAACATTTTCCTCCACTGGCTAATAGCAAATGTATATTTAAGCTGCTTGCTTACGAAACCATACCGCATTATCAGGGATCGTCAGCCTGTCCGTTATTTGCACAAACGGGTCTTTGGCAAAATGTTTTGATTAAAATGCCATTAATTTTAAACAAAATATCCGTCAGAATTCGGCACAGCGTTGCCCATTATATCATCCCTATTATAATTAAATCCGTCTATCAAAAAGATAATCGGGATAATAATTGAACAATAAGTGCTAAATAACGCATTTAAGAACCGACTATTCCGTTTGTTTTTTTAAAATTGCTTATGTAATCTACATGAACATGTAAAAAATAAATTGCTATACATTGAAACACCAGGTTGTTTAAAATGTTCGATTACAAGCTCGATTGCTGTGGTCTAGACAGGATGCTGCGTTTGACTACTTCTGCCTTTTAGTCAGACAGCGGGATAAATGTTTGCTTTTGCGCACGATGTAGTCAGCCGGATAAACGGGACATTTCTGTACGTGCACATCAGGGTAAAGTTATACATTTTCAAGACATGTTACTTTTGTAAAATGTTTTTATTATAGAGGACCGAAAGCCAGTCTGTATGATACTGCATCACATGCAAAAGAGGGCATTAAAGTTGCTATGTCTTTCTTGCCAGGTTGTTTTATTTGCCAAGTACTGTAGTATCAGATTTTTAATGGCAACAAATACGTGTTTGTACTCGAACTCACTAAAATTGTAGATTAATACCGGAGCTGTATAGTAAGTATTGGTTCTTTAGTGCGGTTTATTAAACGAATGGGACAGAAACTTACCTTAAAGAGAAGGCACTTTCTTAACGCGGTTAGGTTTTATGGCCGAGCGACGTTCGTCTTCGGCTGTCAAGAAGAAGAAACCCCAGGGGAGATTATCACTGACGAAAAAGAGGCAGGGAAGCCGAAATGATGGCTGTGCTCCCGCAGGCTCCATCTCCTCGTTTTTCAAAAACGCACCGCCGGCCAAACTGGCCTGTCCCGTGTGCGGCGAGATGGTGCCTCGATTCTCCATCAACGAGCACATCGATACGAGCTGCCAGCGCTTCCAGCGAGGATGCGAACAGCAGGCCATCCCTGTCGCCTCTGCTCACGAAACACGTGACCCGGCCGGGAGTCCACATGCCGAGGAGAAGAGCCAGTCCACCAGCCCTTATTTTAAGAAGGAAGCGACAGTGCAGTTACACGAAACCAAAGAGAATCCTGCCGATAAAGTCATTCGGACTGTTGATTTAGGGAGCTTGACCTCAAAATTGTCCAGAAGGCGTCTGCAGTTCTCTGTGAGTGTGGACAGATCTTGCACTGAGGCTGCCCCTCAAAACAGAACCACTTTTGAAGACACAAATAGCAGCGATAACATCGGTAATGTTGAGGTACATTTGACTGGTGACGCAGACTTGGTTCCTAAAGCTGCTGTTCCTCAGGGCAGGCGGGTAGGACCCACTAAGAAAGAGATGACACCCACGTTTCTCGCTCCAGTGGAGGTCATCTCAAAGGGCCTTGCTGCCTCTTCGCGGCCGAGTAAAAGGAAAGCGGGGGGACCGGGCAGGGGAAGCCGAGCCCAGAGCTACAACAGAGCAGCAGCCCTTAATTCCAGCAAGAGGCCCAGGCACGATGGGGTGGGCATCTCTGCACCTATGGAGAACCCTCAGCTACCCCATCGAATCCACACTCTGGACACTGATCCCAGGCCCAGCACTGCAAAAGAGGTGCTAGCTATGGAGGATGACACTCCTTACAGTCCTCCAGTAGATGGCGCCGTGCCGGGTTCTGTGCAAGCCCAGCCTGAGGCATCTAGCGCTGACCAGAGCGTGAAGGAAGCGGAAGGGAAAGGAGAGTCACCTCGTCTACCGTACTACCTCCGCAACTTCTTGATGGTGCTGGAGACGGTGCTGGAGAATCCAGACGACAGGCTGCTCTTCAGCAAGGAGGACCTTGGGGTAGTCCACACCTTCAGACAGCTGTCAGGTACCCTTGTAAAACAAACCCTCTGTAAGATCCTGTAAATGCCCCAAGCTTATTCTATAGTGCAGTATGTAACAATCCTCATGCAGCCAGCTGACCTTGGACCACCAGAGGTTTTTGGTTCCTCTCCTCTATTGTAATCTGGGGGAAGATGGTGGTGCAGGAGGTAGCAGTATCGTT
>JABFEB020000020.1:13370763-13383223 GCA_019775895.2 Stomatorhinus ivindoensis | reverse complement strand
CCATGAGATCCTGCGAAGGCTGCCCCCTAGTGACCAGAGTCCCCCATGAGATCCTGCGAAGGCTGCCCCCTAGTGACGGCGCTCCTCTTACTCCACGGGCCCAAGTGGGTGTTTCTGGCTGCTAGTCCAGCCTTACTGCTTGGAAGTTACAACAACATAACAGCCCAGTGTTTCTGGGTCATTAACTGCTGTGCAGGAAAAAACCCTAAGAGCTGCTGCTGAAGGCGGCAGAAAATACAGGCAACAAGGGGACAGTGACAGCAGACTGAGTGTCTGGATACACAAAGGAAAAGCACATTAAACCTGCAGGTACCTCACCTCAGCTTGATATTTACTCACGCTGAAGCACTAAGGAAGATGACAGAGTACTCAAAGCACTGAAATTCATACCGTTTAGATTCCAGTAATGACCTTTAACCTTAATATTTTTAGCAAGCCTGAAAGCGTCATCATGTAAGGGAGGTTGGGGGGGGGGGGGGGGGACAGGTCATGAACAAAATACAACCAGAATGACAAAGACACGGTCACACGGACGTGCCCACAGGTAAAAGGGTTAGTGATCAGGAATGTTAAAACCTGTCAGTACTGAAATATGATGTATGTCAGCCTGTTTTTTATTTTCACTAGATAGCGGTGCCACTTGGTGTATGCTAACGGTTACCTTTCCTGGCACATTTTTACACGGGGAAGACGAAAACAGACATGGGAGGTACAGAAAAGCCGTCGGCTTTTAAGCACACGTTCCGTGGTCGCTCCCAAGTCTGTCCCCGGAGGCGAGAGGATGAGGTGATTAAGGAATGATGGAGAATAGGCAGAATTCCTGCCGTTATTCCGTTTCGACAGCCTCACCTGGCCACCTCACTCCATTCAAACAGACTAATGGTCAAGGCCCGCAGGGAATTCATGGAAGGGAAGCGCTTAGCACAGACCTAAGTTTGCCCAGTAGGCAGCACTAAAGACAGCCCCTGGAAATAAGCAAGAAACCAGATGTAATCTGACCTTTACTGGGCCCACCGTCTATTAGAAGGAATGGTTTATAGCTGTTCACATTTCCAACTGAAAACATGGTTATAAGGTGGGGTCAATTCAGTGTGAACAAATCCAAGAGGAAAGAGCGTCCTGGATACAGGGGGGGGGCACCTCTCCGGAATGTGGGGAAGTATTTATCTTTCCTCCAGAACCACCTGCTTCACCTGACTGCCCGTACCGCTTGCCCAGCCGGGCACAGCCGCATGGCGAGCCCCGCCAGCACCAACTCCTTCAAGGGGAGATCGGCTCCATCTGGCAGAGGAACGTTTGGAAGAACAAACTTCCGGAACAGAGAGGCCAGGAGCCAACAAGCAGGAGGGTGCGCAGACTCAGCAGACACCCAGTGACCCATAAACAAGTGGGCAACCATACAGCACTTGTTAAGAAAGCAAAGTCCTTCAGTGAAGATGGGCACGCAATGGAGACGCGCATGGGGGACTCGCATGGGGGACTCGCATGGGGGACTCGCATGGGGGACTCGCATGGGGGACTCGCATGGGGGACTCGCAATGGGGGACGCGCAATGGGGGACGCGCAATGGGGGACTTGCAATGGGGGACTTGCAATGGGGGACGCGCAATGGGGGACTTGCATGGGGGACGCGCAATGGAGACGCGCATGGGGGACGCCCAGAGCCAGTCTGGTGGAAATACAGAGGTGTGCCAGGCATGACAGCAGACACCCATGACAAGCACCTGCCCCCACAGTTACCACGGCAACAAAAATATGCTTGTCAGCAACAAAAACTTATTAAAACCCACAACGAGTTTTGAGAATTCCCTGAAATACTGCCATCCAGAATTTGCAAATATCTATCTATATGCGCGTTTATATTTTACATACATACACAACTTCAGAGGCGACTCAGTAACTGCAGAGCTGGTAGCTGGTTAAGAATGACATTTCCAAACCAGCGAAGAGCGGCAGGGCAGCTAGGGGTGTCACCCACACAGCCTCAGACAGACTAGGTGACTTTTTTTAACCTATCAGGACCTGCTCTCAGCTCCGAGAAGTAAAAAAAGAACATCCTTGAATAACCTGTGGCTAAATACTGTTGCCCAGTTGCAGTGCAGAGTAACTCAGGGCAGCATGACTTAGTAGCCCTTCCTGTGCCAGATTAGCCAAAGGGCTATATACCCCATAAAATATGTACCGTATACAACTGGAGACGAGCTGTTGGCTTGGCCAGGCTCCTTTCATTTGAGCCTACAGAAGACCACAGGAAAAGGCACTGGGATGGGGCAGAGAGTTACTGGAACCAACAATAGCCCGCGGGAGGGGGGTGGAGGCAGTGGGAGAGGACAGAAACAGGGGGGGCAGGATAGCCAACCTTCTTTGTCCACAGATGAAACCCAGAGTTTGTTATGTATGACACAGCCCTGAATGGGGGTATTGAGCAAGGGGCAGCGCTGAAGGTCACTCATTCATGTCACGTCCCACGACTGAGGGTGGCTGCCACCCCCCCCCCCCCACCCCCAAAATGAAACTCACTCCTTTCAAGCCTGCAGTAAAGACAGCCACCAGCAAGCCTACGAATACACATGACGCCCAAAGCGGCATATTCTGCAAGAAAAGCCACCCATATCACTGGCGTAACCACAGACTAACAGCCAAAAAATAACAGACTGCAAACATAACTGTAACGGGAACTTACTGACATGCAACAAGTCAGCTACGGGGCCGCCACACTAGAACAGAATGAAGGTCGGGGGGAAGATGTAGCAGACATAACCTGTGATTATGTCGAGGCTGACGCATTCCTCAGCCGACAGACGACGCACCCTGCACTTTCCAGCCACTTCTGCCCTGTTAAAAACGTCACACCACAAACTGAAATAGACATTTAACACACGGCACCGAGTCAAGGCACCCACCCCCCCGGCCCTGCTGGCAGAGAAGGGGCTATAACACCACAGATACAGACCATTTAGAAGTTGCGGGTTATTAAAACAAACTCTCTCTCTGGTCATGGGAGCTGTCCCTGAAACGACCCTAAGATCCACCCGACCTTCACTGCAGATTTCATGAAGAATAATGACACAAACAGTGGGTCTAGAGAAAAGGCAGACGTTGTCTCCCAGGGACCGGCAGCCCCATGACAACTGCAGGCAGCTTCGCAGAGAACAGGCCCCCAGTTACCAGCCGTCTGCCGCTCGCAGCCGACGGCCAACGTGCCTGAACACTCACAGACACCGAGACATGTCATTTCCATTTCGGCAGCGAATCGTGAAAACACACAAGGCGTGCCGGTTCCAAAAAACAGGGAAGGCCCATCTTAGCTTGAATAATTACAGGGGACGCTGCCTTAACTGCAAACCGTTCCACGGATCTACTTATAGAGCTGCTCCTGTTCAAGGATGGTCTCTGTGGAAAAAAAAATATATATATACCACCAAGTAACAAAAAGCCATATTAGAACAATTCTTCCAATGTGTTCCACATTAGCGTAACACCCCTTAAAACACCCAGGACAATGATAGCTCAATAAAAACCACGGTGAGAGATGGGCTGTTATTTTCAGAACCAGTAAATCCCAAAGGGGGGGGTTGAGTGGCTAGATATCAGGGGAACTTTTGACCCAAAGCCAACTGAACTCCACCAAAACAATGGGAAATTGTTCTTGAACGGTACTGTGTAAAAGCCAAACTTTTTTCTGTAAAGATAGCAAAATACACTCGCACTGTCATTTGACTTAAAAACTATCAATCCAGGTGAAGACTTTCACATTAATGGAGTGAAACAAATTTAACTGTAGAGCACAGCCAGCAGAAGATGCCGAAATTGCTATAGCAGGTTTGTGAATTCTATTGGAATTTAATTCAAACGAAAGTCACACATAAATGTCTCCTCTGGGGTCTGAACTTTCCCGGCTGGAAAGAAAACCCTGCTGGGCAGAGGAGAAAGGCTGGGAGTGATGAAAAGCCTTAACAACCAAGGGCCGGCTCGATTATGCAGCTGCCGGTGCCAGTGGAGGGGGGGGGGGGCCTGGGGGCTTAGACAGATAACCATGGCGACTGACGGACACGCGGGACCCCAGATTATGCGCCGCGAGGCGACGCTTCCCAAAAGCGCCGACACTGTGTGCTTTTAATAGGGAAGATGAGTAGGATGTGATGAAGGAGGAGCTGAAACAGACAGAGAAAAACAAGAGCGCTGTGTCTGCCTGGCAGGCACACAGCCTAACAAGCACGGCTGAGGATCTCAGGGCGACTCGACTCGAAGGTTACCTTTCCAGAGGTCAGCAGGGTTGATATGCAGACACTTAAAGGGGACGTTTGGTTCTGCGCTGGAGTGATCACATATGGAAATCTGCTGCTTTACAGTAGTAACAGTAATAAAATGTATTGCAAATACAATGAGGAGGGTCTCCTTGTGCAGAGGAGCCAGCAGCACCACTTGTCCATGGCATCTCGGCTGTTTACCTGGGAGTAACTTGGCTTCCAGTTTCCTGATGGTCAGCTGAGGGGCTTTCTTCATGTCAGGCTGTGTGCGGAGTTACATCATACATTACAAACACATCATGTCTGCACTAACCACAGAAAAGACACGTGCAAACCCCAGGGGAAAACACTGCGTGCACGCATAAAAAAAAAAACAGCTTTGAAAAGGTATATTGGCTATACGTACGCTTGAGCTCAACCAACAAGCAATAAAAACGTGTATCCAAAAGATTTACTTAGTACAGGGGATGATAAATTTAACGGTATAGCATACAGTTTATGCGTTTCCACTTAAAGTAGGCAACCAGTTTTTTCCAGGTGCGTAACTATTAGAAGTGATGACTGATCTGTTAGTAACCTTAAGGCGGTGGTAGAGATGACTGTTAAACGCTTACCTGTAAAGGGGGGACGCATGACTTAAAGGTTGGTTTCAAAGGTTTGATGGAAAACATTGTACGCTGAGGACAGGTAGGGTCAAAAAGTCAACAAACCAGCCTCTTACAGCTTACTGATTTACTCCTCCCAAGTCAAAACAACTAGTGATCGACATAAAACCAATACACAAAATATTTTAATGTCCCGATCGCTGGAAAAATCACGGGTCCCGTGCCGGTTCTCAATAGCGACGGAGCAAGAGACGCCAAGTCACATTTCACGTTATACTCTTGCCGCAGCGATGCTTGTCGCAGTTCCCGATCCCGCTGAACTCGGTCGCCCTCCTGCCGCTTATCACTAGCTACGGTAACTTTGTTTCCCTCTAAACTTCAGCCACACGCCTGGCTCGGTAATCCAGCTTCCTGCGGCGGACACACACATGCTCCTCATGGCCTCTGCCTCCAAACGTCACCATCTCAAGCCTGAAACGAGGTGTTCGGCTCGGTCACGCTGCACTCGTCCCCGTACTAGTGCTCCGGCAGGGGAAACTAGTGTAATACGCGTCTTTCGTCCACACCTCCGTCGGTGCATCCATATTTGCACTTGGAGGAGGAGACAACTACGGCAGGGCATTAAAGACAAATGTCAGTAAAAAAGTCACGTAAGCCTCCAAATCCACAGCACTTCGGAATAACATACAGTGGGTCAAAGGAACGGCAATGTACCTTTTATAGTGTTATGCATATTGTGCTCAGTGGTTATGTTAAATATTCCACTCAAGCTCCTTGAGAAGTATGTTCAAAACAAAGCCGCTTTTACTCTGGGAGACGGTATCACGCCCCATCTAGTGGTGCATGGAAGTGTAATTTAAAGGCGTTATCGGGGAAAGTTTATGGAAAATGACTGCAATCCTTTTGCTGGAACGGAATTCCAAAGTCACGTGATTGGACGAGGCCGGAGGCATAAAACTATTGCCTCACTACCTCAGATGCTTTTAACCCCCAAGTCTGAGGCCAGGAAAAATTAATATTAAAAGATGAAAAACTGATTTCCGCCACTCAGGAAGTTCACTTGCAAGATAAACGAATGAATGTGTTTATCTAAAACATGCATCTGTAGTCATAAATCAAATACCCGGTTTTGCATTATGAAATTACAACGTGGACACAACCAAAACAAGGACAATAATGTCAGATAGGGTTTTAATGCCTCAGAAAAAGCTGCCACGCATAACCCAGAAACCAGATGATCTTACTGAGGAATCACACAGCATAATCTGCGTAGCTCTGGACTGATTCTTGATTCAGTTCATTCTGTGTTCTCCTTCACCTTGCCAGACCAGAAACAGCCAGGATGAACATGCTTTATGCATTATGCAGTGCAACAAAAATAATACACTGAAATGATTTATATTAGATGTTATGGTCCTATGGGTAGCATATTGGCTCAGTGGGCTGCACTGATACTGTCCCACCGGGGCTGTAGTGTTTGAACCCCTCCTGCTCTGTGTGAGAGAGGTTCGCATCACGTGTGGATTTCTTCCAGGGGTTCTGTTCTGCACTCACAGTCTCATGCCCTTTGTTGCCTGTGATAGAACCACACACAATCCTGACCAGTATGTGTGCTTAGAAGATTGATTGACTGTTAGCAACAAAAGCAAATACAATAAAATAGAACAAAGCACAGTTATAATGCCTGGTAGAGCAGTGGTACTATACAAGCCTTAAATAATTTTAGTAATAACATTATAACTTATAAAAAAGTCTACAGGCCTATTTAAACTCCAATGCAAGTTCCAGACTCAGAAATAATCACTTTACAACTAGTTCCTTTGTAAACATTTCATTGGTGTAGAGTCTCTAATGAAAATTAGCTAATTAAATCGAACTAATGATTTTCAGACTATGATATAATGCAGTGCTATTTGTTCATAGACATTAATCAGAACAAACCGCATACTGGTGTTTCCGGCTGGGTTCTCTGTTCTGTGACATGGCCCCGCGCCAATTTCCATATTTGTGCAAACTTAGCGTACAACGCTGACATCTACTGTTAAGGAACAGGAGGAGCGTGCAGGTTCGCGTACCAGTTTGTGCTTCGGCCCCAAGAACCGGTAACATTATTTATCCGTTAAATCGGACATCAGTCACAGCGTTTGTATTGGAACTAGAAACTAACTAGTGCTAAAAACCTGCTAACTGGTAATTACATTTGTCTTACTATCCATAAAAAGCTAATACAAGTCATCCTGGCATGAACAGTGTACAAGACAGAGGTACACCCTGGATGGGGTGCCAGTTAATCGCAGTGCACAGACAGTCACAGACAGCGGCAGCATAATTTGACCACCCAACCCAGGAGGTGTGAAGGAACAGTGGGAGTCACTGAGCCACTGTAGAACCGTTTAATCAAAATTAGAATATTTTATGTTTTGCAGGTGACGTGCCTGTAATCTACCACTAGATGGTACCACATACACATTTCCTCATCTTGCCTTCTCCATATCTCAGTAATTCTCAGCAAGTACACTGAGTGACTGTGTTCAAGTATTAATCTGAAATTGTTTTAACGAAAGCGTGAAGGATCAGAGTACTGCTGTTAACCGAACTTGCCTGATAATATGTAAACAGAGTGTAGTTGATTAAATACGGCTGCCATTTCACTAGTCTTTTTATTGCTTAAGCATTTAACACTTGCTTGTTCGACTGATTTACAGTGAGGTCCCAAATGACCCATGTCCTGCTGGGACATGCTGCGCCTGAGTGTAGGGCAGGCTGACCCTGACTGTGCGGGAGGCCCCCAGTGGAACACGGGCTTGCGGGAGAGACAGAGGGATATATCTGGCTAAATACAGATGTCCCCGCGGAGGAACAAACCAGCACCCTGCAGCCTAATGTTACTGGGAAACCTCCCGAAGACGCATAGCGATGTCGCAATGCTAATGTGTTTGGTGAACTTAGCACGGGGCATGCATCTGCATCTGTAATTATACTCGTCTGTGACACCACTGTCTATGTGTTAAATCAATGACAATACTTAACAAAACGCATACACAACAAAACAATCATTCACCTTGAATACGCATGTGCAACCCTGGCTTCGGAATTCAATAGTTGCAGCTCTCCCAGCACAGAACTTGGTGCTGCACAAGTTCCAGCCCACGTGCATGCGTGTCTAAATTAGGTTTACCTGGGGTTTGACTTTATTTATTGAAGGAAGGTTGGCATCCGGGCTAAGATACTCGGGCCTACAGCCCCGAGTGATCGGACCTAACGGCGCCCACATGAGCCACACTCTATAATAACTTCATTGCTAGTTGGTGACCAAAGTCCAAACCCAAATAAATCATTTCACTATTAATACGAACTAAATAATTACCAGAATACACCCTTGTAAGTTCTTTGGCCAGACAGATAGAATGGATGCAACAAATTGCAGTAAACGCAAATCCCTTTGTAAGGAACCCCAAGAGAGAACTTCTTCCAGGGGTACCTGCTGGTATCGAATAACAAAAGTACATTTTTTATCTCACTTCATGCACTGCTAAATCAATTGTATAATATTCATATGCAGTACCGGTCCTAGCCTATGTGGCGCCCTAGGCGAGCATCACCGCCGGCGCCCCCTGTCCGAGGCAAATCGGCTGGCAATTCGGCGCTGCCTCAGAAATTGTCGCCCTAAGCAGCCGCCTATAGGATTGGCCGGCCCTGTTTAAATGTCTACATTTTTACACGTTTTACTGCTTCAGTTATTAGAAAAAGTACATCACTTATGAACTTAAAGCGCACGAGCTGCTCAGGGTGGTCCATACCCAGAGTGCATATCCATTGGTAGAATCGCCTCGGGAGCCCTCCTCCCCTCCCCTCTCCGCTGAGGCGTGGCTTCATCGGCTGCAGGCAAAACATAAATTCGCCGTGGGGGGGTTGCCAATCCTTCGCCAGTCCTGGAGTTTTCTTGTCCGAAAGCGCATCGCCGGGTCCTGGGCGCGCGCTGGTCTGCGGGACTCCAAATGATCCCAGCTGCTGTTGCTGCGTCCTGGACCGCATCAGACCAGCCTATTTCTGTAGGATAATCTGGAGAGGAATGTTAATTACCGATTATTCATAATTAGCCTATAGAACAGTTTCCCCCATACCAAAGGACTTTTCAAACCTTTTTAATATTTTTAAAATATCAGTAAATAAGTCATATAGTGTAATCATTGAAAAGGAAATGGTGAGTGACGAATCTTCTTCTCAAGCAAATATTTCCTTTGTGATAAATTCATCTCAGCTAGTAACTATACATATTTAAATCAATCGCCGATATCGAAGGTTGTAATATTTGTTAACGTTTTTTTTAAATTTTTTTTTACTCTTTACTATTTCGCAAAAGTGAATGTTATCAGCCAATCAAGGAAGTCTTTTTTCCCTGTGTAATTTTAGTGTATGTTACACTGTGGGAAAATGTCAATTGCAATCTACTCAGCATATTCAAATGTTCGTAATCATCGGTGTGTTCAGGTTCGTTTTGGTTTTGCATGCTATGAGATGTCAGTTATTTAAAATGCATTGAAGTTTAAACTGTAGATACATGCAGCACTATTAAAAAACAGAACGGCTATTAAAGTTGCCGTAATGAAATTTTTAAGTACAGGCTGTAATCCTCGTGGAATATAACTTAGACGAATTTGTTTGCAGCTAAATGCGCACAGTCCGTGACTTGAAGTTCTGCTTCTGATCGCGACGAAATCGTTCTTTCAGATTTGTTTCAGATTTTCGATAACCTATTGCTACCATTTTGGTTCATTAAGTCAAAAGACAAAATAGTACAGAAAATCAATACCGGCGTGATTTGCACACTGAAGGAATGATGAGATGCTTTCGAGTATTAGAAAAACTTTTAGTAACATTCAGAAGTAACTTTCCCCAGTCCCTCCCAATACAGGACAGTTACAAACTGCACGGATTCATTCATATGCAGTAAGTGGAAGCCGCTGGAATGGGTCAGTCATCCCCGCAAGTGGTGCGGCGGGTCCAGTGGGTCTTCACCAGATTGGTACAGATTCAAATCCACTTAAATCAATTGCTTTTTTTCGTTAAAGTAGCATGAAAGAATCAACCCGTACATCTGTACCAGACTGTTTTACCTTAAGTTTGCCATTCCCCATCTTTAGTTAAGAATCGTTTATTGTTAAACATCTATTATTTGAAATTGTATTTTGTCCATTAAAGGATATCGCTTGCGGATGGTTAATGTTGAATTTGTGTAACACCTGAAGAGTAGAGGATGTTTGCATACTCTCTGGCCTACTTTCGGTCTGTATAAACCTCTTGGTTTGCCAAAGAGCACATTCTTTTCACAGACTTGTTAGGGAGAGCAGAAGCTAGTCCATTCCGGCAGGTTTAGGGGAGGGAATGCCGACTTATGGGGGTGTAAATTAAGGCTTTAGATACCAAAAGACGAGGTACTTTGACTAAAAGAACAAATAGTATTTTCCAGTTGTGTGGATGGCTGTGCTGTGCTGTGCTGCTCCCTCCTTGGTCTGTTTCCTACATGCACCGCTTAGCTCACTGTCCAGCCTTTCATGCTTAATGACGCTCATTCTGCCTCTGTTCGCCTGGCCACAGCTTCTGGAAAGTTCCGTAAACACTGGCCGAACAGAGTAGCCAGCTCTTACGAGGGACAAAGGGGATCAGATCGCTGATCATGAGTACAGCCGAGAATAAATTCTTTGGCCTGTAAGACATGTCAAACCAATACGATAAGTGCCATACTGCATTGTTAATTCCTTAGTCATTGATTTAGATATGACTATTAAGCTAAGAATATTTATGCTTATAATGGTATGTATTGCAATGTCACTGATTCCTGCTTGAAAGAACGAGTTGTAATATGCATCATTTTCAACCAGAGGTGTATAGTTCAGGTCAAAAAGTAAAAATCCAGACTAAGGTTTTGTTTCAACCACCCAGTTGAGCATAAAAAGTCACATTCAGAGTACTCAGCTTGTTGGTTGAAACAAAATCTTGGTCTGGATTTGTCATTTCTGGACCTGAACTTCCCACAACT
Source organism: Stomatorhinus ivindoensis (assembly GCA_019775895.2). Taxonomy (NCBI): domain Eukaryota; kingdom Metazoa; phylum Chordata; class Actinopteri; order Osteoglossiformes; family Mormyridae; genus Stomatorhinus; species Stomatorhinus ivindoensis. Next base: position 13,372,328 of record JABFEB020000020.1, on the reverse strand, counting down.
GATTTCAGTATTTCATTAAAATAAACAAGTGTACTGCATAAATGTGGTCATAGGTCCCCCGAAACATTTTATAACCTCAGGCATAGCAGGCCATACTGTGAAAACAGTATTTTGCAGGTCATCCCCTCCCAGTGAATGCAAATGCTCATGCCTGAAATGTGTGCAAGCCACTCTTGTCACGGGTGCACGAAGGCACGGACCACGGGAGCAGAGGCAGGACTCAGGGAATAGGGGAAAATACAGGATTTAATTCCCGGCAAACATTGAACAGGCAGACACGATATGACGTTAATGACAGAACTGGGGAAACATACTCAAACAAAGACTTCACATCAGATTAATTAACAACGAGAAACAGCTGGTAACAAAGGGATTCCACATGAGGTAGCGAGGGGGGAGTGGCACAGGTCATGACAACTCTGTCGTTTTCCTGCTGTTTTCATGGAAACGTCGAGAACATTGCCATCGACAGCACATGTTCGCTGATGTGTGCCTTATCGGAAGATGTTCATTTGCATTTCTGCTCCAGGAAAAACCTCACATTCAGTCCTGAGGATTCACTTCCTTTTCCACCACATTCACATTAACCATCAAATCACCATTCTTATGAAAACTCGGGAATACCCACACTCAGCATTACTTCCTAGCACAGACATTACTTCAAATGGATTAATAGAAATCGAGTTTAAATGCTTTTAAATCAATATGATTGTGCTAGAAACATTTTAAAAGGATGTCTGTGTGTAGCACCTGTGCCTGGAGTGAAATTCTTTGGAAATTCCTCTTCAGACTCAAGACAATGTTTTTCTTTATGTGTGCAACTAACAATATGGCAAATTGGCTAGATGCCCTGAGACATATACAATTTTTATAATAGGCTGCCCTATCAGTATTAGTGCTTTGTGCTAATCTAATGAAAAATGATGTAGAGCGTTAGTACAAGTCAGAAAAGCTTTGCCAGACACCTGAACTCTGAACTTAGCTACCCTGCCCCCCCCACCCTTTGTATGGTGGATCGTTGCATAAGGGAATGCTGGTCGCTTTTTTTTAGTTGCCGTATTAGCACACAGGGAACAAATCCATTCAGTAAATCCTACCGTTGAAATGGTCAGACCTGATGAAGGCACAAGTGCCAAGACTGTCTGTTTGCATCTGTTGATATTAAAATATGGATAAATAAATCAGGCTTTGCAGTGTCGATTGTCCTGAAGAATGGTATGATTCAGCTTGACTCAGTTTCCTGCAGTTCTGTCCCGAGCAGCTGCATTACAACCGGGACCAGAGTTTTTACTCAGAAGGAAGGGATTCAAATTTTTATGGGCATGATAGAGTTTTAGGCTCTATCGTCAAACTGCACATCTATGATTTCATTTGTGTTGAGATAAAGGCACACTTGATTTTATTTACTCACCCTGACCAAGGCACACTTAAATAAACACTTAAATAAAGTCCCAACACAATAGGTTTAAAATGTATGTAAATTGATAAATTTTATGCACCCTTGAAAAATTTTAACAAAACTGAGAAAGCATGTCTGTCTTTTAGCAGATGTTTATGGGAGGGGG
>JABFEB020000020.1:13351961-13365958 GCA_019775895.2 Stomatorhinus ivindoensis | reverse complement strand
CCCCCCCCCCCCCCCCCCCCCAAATTTACAGTTAGAGGGAGGGTGGAGAGAAGGGTTCATGCAGCACTCTAAGTAATCATAGGGGGGCAGCCTCCGTTTGTGAAACTAGGATTTTATGCTTTGCAGAGGGTGTTACAGGATAGTCCATAGGGTCACGACGTCTGCTGTTTTATACATGTGTAATTTAATAAATAATTTTTTTTTAAAATCACACCTCTGGATGTAGTGTGTTAAATGCTGCGGGTACCTGGTCATATGGGGGAGGGACGTAGGCCTATGTAGAATTACAAGGCCCTGTGGTGGTTAACCTTGTAAAGTGATGATAAATGGGAACCAAACATGGAACCGCTGGATTGATTTGTCGTCTCTTTTCAATAACACAATAGGGTAAGTCAAATAACCTTATGTGCCACAAGACCCTCTCTCTCCTGGATGTACTGTTGGAAAATGGCTGCTGCTGGTGACAGTAGATACTACCCACTTAAACTGGAGATAGTTATACTTGCACCTCAAGGTAGATGGGGCGTGGTGGTGCAGTGGTTAGCACTGCTGTCTCCCACCTCTGGGACCTGGGTTCAGAGGATGGATGGAGCTCAGGCTATTACACTTTCATTAGCTTGCCCAGAATTATGATGTATATTAGCAGTAAGCTTATACAGAAGATTATCAAAATATTGCATTATAGGAATGCCAAAGATGACGGCAACAAGCATCACAAACCTCTCTCACTGTCCATTTTATGGCAACAGTACCAGGCCTTTCACTACTGCAGGAAAATTGAAGTCAGTCTGGGTATTTCAGTCTCACATTTTTGGCTCAGTATTAAGTTAATAAAATATTTAGGAAACCTACACTTATTTTCCCATACGACTGCCTTGCTCAATGGCACATATGCATGAGGAAATGTTCAATGAGGGGTATGCATGCCCAAGATAATTATGTAAACGTCATTTTAATAGGGATTAGTCCAGAATACACACACTTTCGATTCCTGCTCAGTGTAATAAATATCCCGTTATTTACAGTTTCAAGTACTAAATATTTATCACAGTATACCTGCTATTAAATATCTAACAGTTACATATTAAACATAGTAAAAAAAAAACAGCCCACGAGGCACCCTTAAGTTAAAACGCCACGACAAATCTGGCAGTTGCTTTTCTCCTAGGGGGGTTCATTGTGCCCACGGTGTGAGGAGCTGCTGTCTGCACCGCAGAATCTAACGGGCAGGCCTGCCCCGTCTGGTGGGTGAGTTCTGGACACTCCGCCGGCGGCTGCTACGCAGTGCGCCCGTACTGCCCCTCTGCCTCCGGTTCGGCCGGCCCTCCCCTGCGGCGCTCACCACTGATGCTCCCGGAGCGCTCTGGAGAGCCTGGAAGACACTCTGTCGGGTTACTTCCTTGTCGCCGCAGGTGAAAGTGAGAGCGACGCCTTCGTCGGTTTTCATGACCCGGGAGGCGCCGTCCGAGGTCCCGTCGAAGCAGCGGCCCAGCGCGATCTCCTTGGCCGTGCGCGGGTCCTGATCGCTCACGGTGTAGATACCATAGTTGTGGCCCAGGGGATCTAGGGGCGCCAGCATGGTGAACTCACTGGTGTCATTGTTTACGGCAAGCGGCAGGTGGTTGACCAGGTACTCTTGTAGCATGGGCGTTACACTGTCACGTTTGCAGCTGCCTTGGGCCATGATCTTCACCAAGGTCCGGTCCACGCGGTCCTGGTCATACAGCATCCCGCTACACTTGAACTCCACGCACACGGCGGAAACGGTAGTTTTGTCCATGTCCCGGATGCTGCGCGTATCTCGGATGCCGTACAGCTGGCCCACGGTTTGAGGGTGGGTGCCGCCCATGTTACGCGAGCGCACATTGATCTCATGGGGAGCGTTTATCTTCACCTTTATGTAGCAGGCACGGTACTCCATTGGCTTAGGCCACCAGCTGAGGTAATCCTCTGTCCAGCTCATGGGATCATCTTCATTGAAAGGCACCGTGTTGTAATCGTACCGATCCCCCTCCACCCTGTAGAAGCGGAAGTGTCCCGAGCTGAAGGGGGCCTCTTCACACTCTTTCAAGTTGTCAAAGGCATAAATTGGGCCATTGCCCTCATCAGCCACATTGGGACTTGGCTTGGCCACATTGATACTAAACCCCGTCTTCTTCACCCTTGGGTCATCATGGTCTGTTCTCTTGTAGTTGAGCTTGCCAAGATAAGGTTGGGGGACTCCAATGGTATTTGGGTTGAATTTAGGAGAGGATGCAACTGCGTCTAGCTCCTCCCCACCCATGTTAGCCAAGACATAGGCTGAGTAAGCGTCCACCTTCTGATCATCACAGAAAGCTGGCAGACATGCACCATTGGGCCCAGTAATGACGCTGTCAAACCGGCCCCAGGCCCGAGGGTTGGATGAATATCCTGCTGTGGGCTCCATATTGATTAGGGTCACCACCACACCCTCTACCTGTTCACTGGGCATGAAGCGCTCACTGCGGAATGCTCGTACCTTCACGTAACACCTCCTGTTCTCTGCAACATCAAGGTTGAACAGCCTCCTCTCCCTGATCTCCATGTTACCGATGAGGAAAGTCCGCTCTTCTCTTCTTCCTCTGCGCTTCTTCTCAATGTGAAGGTCCCCCTCCTCCTCCCACAGGCTCGTTTCAGGATTCAGAGACCAAAGCTTCATAGAGTCCTGGTGTTCGGGTATCTTCACCTGGGCCAAGTCCAGGAGCACCTTCACCTCACCTGCGTTCAGAGGGTTGCCCTCATTCTCATCGCGGAAGTCCAGCGAAAACATCCCATAGGTTCTCAGAGGAAGCATATCGCCTTCTTCATCAATGAAGTTCAGGTCACTCTGTGCAGCAGTCGCCGTTGAGATATCTCTTGGGTCCAGGAATGTGACACTGGCTTTCACGTTGCCTGTGTAGACCTCTCCATTTTCTCGGTAGAAAGAATTGGGTGGGATTTGGAGGTATGCAATGGGATCCTGCTCTTCCACCTCTCCCAGTCGGAGTGTGTTGGTCTCCGATGCACTAAGAGTCACCGGCTCCTTCTTCCTCAGCAGCTTGACCTCATGGTACACAGCTCCACCTTTCTGGTTGAAGGGCAGAACCTTGGTGGTGTTCACCAACTTCTGCATGTGATCCACAAAGGTCAGTACAAGCCTGTGAGTGTCTGGAGAGACCGGGATGGAGAAGGTACCCTTGTAGCCCGTACGACTGACTCTGACACCATTCATGAAGATGTGTCCAAACCTCAATGGCTCCCCGTTGTCTGCCGCCACTGCCCGGCCACGCACTATGGCCTTGGTGTCCACACACTTTCGGCAGCCGCACTCCTTGGCCACCATGATGGGCAGCTGGTACCCCTGGCAGGATATCTGCCTCTCTTCCATCTTGGCGATCCCACAGCAGTATGGTACCGAGTCCTTGCAGCGGATGCCGTTGTCTCGTTTCCCCACACACGCGGCCTCTGGACACTTCCCCACGTCATAGTAAAAAGAATCGCTCGCATTTTGGTAGCAGTCGTGGGGCAGACGGATCAAGTGGGATTTGGGCTTGGGGTGACATGGGGGTGTGTCACTACCTGGTGAAAAGATATCAAGTGGTTAGTTAAGGTTAGTTAGGGCTCCTTGTGGTTGGTTACTGTGCCTACAAAGCTGCGGCTGAAGATACGTGGAAGAGATGTGCGATTGTGAAGGATCAACATTTTTTTATGCGAAACTGACTGGATGACGCCCCATTATGGATGCTAAACATAATTTGTGAAAAAAATAATTCATATGTGAATTTTCCTTTTGTGAAAATCGCCCTCCCGGTTCCTCTTTGGCATATTTACGTGATATAGAATTTCTTTTTTTTACATTTAAAACCAGTAACTAAACTCACAATGTACTGCTGTTACTAGTCTGACTATATGTGTTACTCCAATTCAAACAACGTGGACTGAAAAAGTATGAAAACCGAATACACTGACTAATCACTACTAAAAAAGTGACTTCAGATGTTGCTGGTCCACAGCCACATGGCTCTGGGGCACCTGCTCTGAAGGCCGGTCAGTCCCACACCTATGACGGTAAGTATGGCTGCCTTGGACTTGATGCTCCCCCCCTCATTGCTCGCTCTGCAGTAGTACTCCCCAGCCTGGTCCATCTGCAGGTTTCTCAGTACCAGGGTGCTGTCGTAATTCAGCTGCCTCTGGTCCAACAAGCTGCCGTTGTGGAACCTGTGGGACACAAGAAACAAGCTGACCACCACGCCGCTGGAGCAGATCATACCTGCTGGTGTTTTACAAGAGATTCAACTGTCGTGCTCCTGCAGCTGAACGCCAGAGGCCAGCGCCCAGCCTAACCATACCACTGGTAATGCTGCACCTCCAGAGAGCCGGACCCCTTGCAGCAGAACGCGGCCGTCTGGCCCAGACGGCGGGCTTTGTGCTCTGGGTGCTTCACCATGTGCAGCTTCTCTGTGAGGGAGAAGGTGCAGCGACCCGGCCGCCAACAAGCAGGGGAGTGAGTGAGCAGGTCGATAGGGAAGCAAAGGTGTCATCATAAAAATAAATGCTAATCAAATTATATGCCACATCATAAAAATAGAGTTCTGTGCAAAAGTCTTAGGCAGTCAAAGAAAACGCTTAAAGCTATCTATCTGCATATTAAGTGTATATTTGCTAAGAGAAAAAACATTTGCCATTGTAACTCATGCAAAAGAGTAGCACAAGAAAAAATTTACAAAGTTCTTCTGTTTTCCAAAAGATTTTTTCTTGTTGGATGGTTAGAACACCCCCACTTTGGCTTTTGACAAGGTACCTGTGACCACAAATAAATCAACCCCCCGCCCCAAATCCATTCATTGTTCTTTATGCAAATTCAAAATTAGGCAGAAACAGAACAGACAGGCTGGCAGACATATATGCAGAGACAAACAGATAAGCTGACAGAGATATATGCAGAGACAGACAGACAGACAGGCTGACAGAAATGTGCAGAGACAGACAGACAAACAGGCTGACAGACATATGCAGAGACAGACAGACAAGCAGGCTGACAGACATATGCAGAGACAGACAGACAGATAGACAGACAGGCTGACAGATATATATGCAGAGACAGACAGACAGGCTGACAGAAATATGCAGAGACAGACAGACAAACAGGCTGACAGACATATGCAGAGACAGACAGACAAGCAGGCTGACAGACAGATAGACAGACAGGCTGACAGATATATATGCAGAGACAGACAGGCAGGCTGCCATCACCTGCTCGCTCCAGCCTGACGTGCAGCACGGACGTGCGCTCTGTGCTGTGTGGCACCGCAGTGGTGAGCGGCGTGTGTTTCTGCAGGCGCACCGTCAGAGTGCCGTTACCGTCCGGGCACACGCCAGGGATGCGGAAGTGCCCGTTGTGGTCAGTGATGGTAAGCAGCTTGGGGTACCGGCCCCCCCTGAGGACAGCGGCCCCTGGGGCAGGGAGCCCACCGGCGCTACGGACTGAGCCCAGCAGGAGGTGGTCTTCGCACATGCAGGCATCGCATTCTGCATTCACCCGTCCCATGATGCACTGCATGGTGCAGGCTGGAATATTGTCTACAAAACCAAGGAAGACCCTGTCAGTGTGCATCTTCCTTTAATTACACTTTTCATGTTTAGATTAATTCTAAATAATTTATAACCATTTATGGTCTCATACTTAAGTATAAGATTCTGCCTGCAGTCAAAGGCACCCTTATTACCTGGACATGCTGGTCCTTTGCAGGCTCTGCCTTCCACTGCAGGCCCATTGCACTGCTGCTCCCAGTGCTGGGCGTGAGAATTGCAGCTCCTGGAGCGTACCTGTACACCTGCCTGGCCACACTGGGCTGAACAGTCACGCCAGTCTGACCAAGGGCCCCAGGAGCTGAGGCTGACTGGTACAGGCCCTCCTGTATAAAATACAGATTAGAGAGGAAACACGCTGCTTCCTCTCGGTCTTACACAGAAAGCCACAGTGTTGTTGTTTTTTAAAGAAAGAATATTGTGATATGTCACATTAATAAGCCTTAAATGTTTACCTGCACAAAACTGCACAAGAAAACAATCTGTTCTGTTAAAAATGCTCGGGTCAGAGTCGCAATCGCATAAATGTCAGTGCTGAGGCAAACCCTATAACCTTCCACATTCACAGACGCCTACCCTGAAGGCACAGAAAGCGGACGGCGTAGTTGGAGCAGTTGTGCCCGTCCGGCTGCTCGGAGTTGGTGCACCAGAAGCCCAGTGCTGGGTCGGCGTGGACTGTCTCCCCAGTGCTGCTGGCAGGGACCCAGTCTGTAGTGCGGGCCTCGATGGCCATGGGCCGCTCGCAGACCCGGTCGCGATAGTAATAGCGGATGGCGTCCAGTTGCTCATAGTCGCCTCGGCCTCCGGGATGGTCGACGTTGAACCAAGTGCTCCATTCAGCGTTGTCTTCACAGGGGGGAAAGGAGGACATCACACTTCGCTTAAAAAAATCAGGTACTAAAACGAACACACCTACAGGTGCAGAACAGTAAAGGGCTGGGCGTTGCTTGCAATTACATGCTGGAGTACTCTGTTAGCATGCCTGACGATGCACCAAGATGGCGGCGCCAGGCGATTGTGCAATACTATTACAACCCTCTGGTAGGTGAGAGAGAATGATGCGCCACCTGCATGACTGTGGATACCGATGCAGGGGGAGCAGGATGGGCTGAAGGAATGAGGCTTAAAGCAAGATCCATTAATGTCTCTGGCCAGCCAGAAAAAATAAAGTTCTCTATCCAGGGAACATAAAGCTGTGCGCAGGCAAACACACATACACATGCACACACACACACGTGTACACACATGCATTTATGAAGCTTGACTAAAACAACATTCATTTAATTTATGTGCTCAATGAAATGTGAACCTTAGCCAGTAATTAATGGCACAAACCAAGTGAAGACAATTAACTACAGCGGTGTATTTAGACAATACGTACAGCAGAATCGGTCCCAGATGTATGAAATTAGGGCCCTTTTAAAAAGGTTGTTAAAAGGAAGTATTTTTGGTTTATATGCTTTAACAGCTCTATAATAAGCAGGTCTGTTCCTTTTCTGTCCGTTAGCTTCCCATAGAAGCTTCTGCAGCCCAGGCTGATCTGACCCTCCGAATGCAGACCTCATTGCAGACACGCGACAATATGGCAGGTGTCTCCATGGCCCAGGATCACGCACAGGCCTCACCGGGTGAAAACAAGTGAATGCTTCAGGCTCCCGACGACCTCAGAGGAGCAGCAGCGACAGCTGTGTGCATCCATCACCCACCCACTCGATCTTGGCTCGGTGAAAAGTCTTTGTCTAGATCAACTTACAAAGCTAAGCTATGCACCCGAAACTAACTCTGAAAAACTGCCCCTAGTCTGCTCGGAGAGGCAGTGCAGTCTGAGACCTCACCTAAATGTGCCCCAGGGTGCGCAAGAGCATTTCTGATACTTAAAGTAACATCACGACTGCAGCATGTTCTCTCTGCATGGTAGCAGAGTTCTACTATAAGCATAGATTGAGAGATTGAGGGAGTCTGACCTTGAGCCGTGCTGGACGAGATGACTCCCAAGGCAAAGAGGAGCATCCCCACTGTGTGACGACTCATCCTCCACCAAGGCTTCTAACCAGCAGAGACTCGGGAGCCTAATTATAGGGATGACAGAGATCCCCTGTAAAAGACAGCAAAGGCCACATAGCAGGATATGAAAACAGGGAAAGCTAGTTGTGATCCTAACACTGCATATAACATGTTTTAGGGAATTCCTTCCCAGCCTTTGAGGTACGATATTTAAGACTCATCACATACAAAATACATTGAAATATCTATTCGATGTTAAGCTGCAAAATTTAAATCGCACCATATAATGAAGCAAGCAGTAAATGGAACCCAGCCAGACAACACCCCCCCAACACAACCCAAGCCAACACTCCCCCCAACACAACCCAAGCCTCATCTCTAAATGCTGAGGAAGCTGTGGAATGGAAAGAACATCGCAGAACATCGCAGCGGTGAATACGGTCTGCTCTCCACTAAACACATCTGCAGGAATCATCACGCTGTGTCTGGGGAGTTATAAAATGTTCCCGTGTGCAACTAGGAAGCAGTTCTGAGAATGTAGGGCGAATGTAGCGACGCGCGCGGATAGCTTTCTTAGACCTATAAAGCCCAGGTTCAGGATGAAGGGGGAAAATATGTATAAATCACACCTTTAAAAAATGACCCATTTAGCTGCTGTTGCAGCGATTCCCAGAAGTTCATCAACCATAGCGTGCAAAAAATTGGTAAGCTAAAGTCTAACCAAAACTCTCAACTTGCAAACGGTGACATCGTTTGGCATTCGAAAATTTTCAAATGTTAGTCAGGATAAAGAGATACAATAAAGAAACAAAGACTGTACAGAGGACAGCAGAGGACAGAGCAGGAGCCCAAACTGCACCCTTACCACAGTGAGAGCTGTATCCAGAGCACAACAGCCTGATGGCTGGACCCCCTCCCACTGCCGGGCTTTTATAGCATGCAGGCAGGGGGTGGGCTTCTTGCTACTGAGGGCAGAGCACAATGCTGGACTCCGCTGCCCCCGGCATCTTGTCTCAGAGGGACCGTGGCACAGAGAGTGTCATCAGAGCTACACCAGGCGCGGGTCATCAGAGCTACACCAGGCGCGGGTCATCAGAGCTACACCAGACGCGGGTCATCAGAGCTACTCCAGGCGCGGGTCATCAGAGCTACTCCAGGCGCGGGTCATCAGAGCTACTCCAGGCACGGGTCATCAGAGCTACACCAGGCGCGGGTCATCAGAGCTACTCCAGGCACGGGTCATCAGAGCTTCACCAGGCACGGGTCCTCATCCTTAACCTCATGCGGAAGATTTGCAAATACAAATTTCCCCAAATGTTAAAGAATAAATAAATATATAAATAATAAATGGCTGGGGCGTAAGTGGAAAACATTAAGAAAAAAATATTTCTGATAAAGATTTCAGGTGGACATTCCTGAATGGGGGTGCACTTATCTCACATTTCCATGTGCATACGTGGCTTAGATTACAAAGCATGTGCACTGTTCTTTGTGTGAATGCAAGTCCTCTTGTAGTTTTTATATAAAAAGAGAATTACAAAGTTGTGGTATTTGTTTCTATTTTGCTAAAGTGCACATTTCAAATGACCTGGAAAATCCATCAAAGGACTTTCTCACTCCAAAAAAAAAAAAAGATTAATGAAGAGCTGTTTGCTGCCACCCTCCCCAGGGACACTTACTGGGAGAGGCTCACCATAGCGTCATACACATGAGGAACTGGAAAACAGATAGATGGATGGATGGATAAGTCACCCCAATAATCACAAAAAGCAACAATTCCGAAGATCCACATTCAAGAAAATATTTGTTGGCGGGGTACCAATCCAAGGAATAAATCAATGGAAAGAACAAAAAGCAGAAAGAAGCTGCTATGAAGCTGTTTGGAGCTGGCAGCAGAAAATGATATTTACTGTAAAGAATTGGTAGATTAGTAAATCATCAAGCAATCTGGCACTATAAGGTATAAATCCAGGACTCCCATGAAATGAGTCATGACTCCTTTGACTGCTCCACCCAGCGTACAGGCGCCAAGATGCATGCAAGAGGGACTCGGCTTATCACTGCCTTGTTGACATCATCAGATCATCTGTCTAGCTCCTGTTTATGATGCCCATTCAACGCAGCGAGTCTGGACCCATGTGGCAGGGAAAGCCCAGTGCCAGTACAGAAACACTTCTTTTGTGCCCTGTTGAGGAAATGGAAGGATCCATAGAAAACCAGAACAAGCAAACCTCGAGGCCAGAGCTGGAACCTGATGAGAGCTCAAGGTCAGAACCGGAACCCAATCAGAGCCCGAGGCCAGAGCCGGAACCCGATCAGACCCCGAGGCCAGAGCTGGAACCCGATCACATCCTGAGGCCAGAGATCGGAACTCAATCAGACCCCAAGGCCAGAGCCAGAACCTGATCAGAGCTCAAGGCCAGAACCCGATCACAATGAGAAGTCTGAGGTTACCCACTGACCCAGCATGGTGCATTGTTTAGGGCACATTGGAGAAGAAAATACAATTTTTACTACTAATTTGGTTCCACCAAATCCAACACAGCCAATGAGATAAAGTGGAACCAGCAGCACTATTAGAATGCAAGAGATCATGTTCAAAATATTGAAATGTAGGAATAATTTACCACAAGAGTACAGAGTACAAAATTATTTTAGGATAGCTAATTATAGTACATTTACATCTGTATATATGTCTACAGTTTCTGGCACTTTTAAGCATGTGTTTAGTACATGTTAAAAGGGCACCTGGGCGGGGATGAGGATCCTCCACAGCCCTGACTGAGACTAGGGCACCTGGGTGGGGATGAGGATCCTTCACAGCCCTGACTGACACTAGGGCACCTGGGTGGGGATGAATATCCTTCACAGCCCTGACTGAGATTAGCCCAATGATGATTCTTTTTTATAGCTCTTGTTAACCTGTCTAGTCATGCAAATTACAAGGCATGGAGTGTGAAACTACAGGAAGTAGGCAGATCTGCTGACCAGATCAAAACAACACCAAAGTGGATCCAGAGCAATGTTCTGGTAGCCTGCAACTGGGAGACCATGGCAGGGGTCCCACCTGACCCATCTTCAGGCTCTAGTTCTGTAGGCATATGACTTAGCTGAGCTGACAGTAAATTACAATTAAGTAAATGGGGGGAAAAAACAGAAAAAGCACAATACACACACAACTCTAATGGGACAGATGAGAAACTTAAATGTTAAAGTGGGACACTATGAATAACCTCCTACCTCATGTTTACCAGGCATTAGGTATTTCCTGGACGTACTGAGAGATAATTAAAGTATGGCTGAAATGAGGATATATTTAGTGTTTGAATACAAGTGTGATGACAAGACTGATTCACTTTTCCAGACAGCATTTAGATCAGTCTTTGTGGTCAAGTAATGTTACAAAGGTGCCCTTTAATAAAGAAGGTTTTAAAAACAGTGTTTAGCCAGTGCAGAGATGAACTGAAACTGGACTGGCAGTCGGAAAGCACACCTCCTCCAGTGGAAACGTCTGTCTGCCTGTCTGTCTGTCTCTCCCGTCCGTTCGGCCTCTCCTGTCTGTGAATGCCCCTGTGAATGCCCCTTTGAATGCCCCTGTGAATGCCCCAGTTACAGCAGAAGTTGCACAGCCCACCGAAGCACACCCAAACACAATGACCATCTACCCACAGACAAATGAGTACAGCCAGTGCGGTCTAATCTAGTTAAGTCAGTGCGCATAAAACATGGTACTCTGTCTGAAAGGAATTACAGCCTCCTTTTCACTCTGAGAGGAGCTGACCGTGATGAGCGGATGTAAAGCAAACATCTGAATCAGCCTCTCACGGCCCCTACTGCCTTGCCAGGGACCACAGGCCCGGCGGGCTGCTCTCACTGGGCCTTGGACAGCAGCTTCCAACCCAGATGCTCAGACAGCTATAAAAAAGTGTCCCAAACAATACGCCACAGTTAATTACACTGAGACGACTCAAAAGGAATGAAGCGATTAGAGGATGGGATATGGGGTAGACTGGGTATAAGCAAACAGAAAACTCATCAGCAGCCAGGCAAGACCCCAAGCAGTGGCCATCATGGACATAAATGGTGCTGCATCGGTACTCATACATGTGCTGAGTTAAGCAGAAGGGTTACTGCTTAGTATGTATTGATAAGTACTGGTAACGCTGGTAACGCTGGTGGACATTCTGTGTTCATATCAATCAAATACCTATAGACTTTTCCAACCTATAGGGTTTCCATTGCATGGTGTTATTCTTCCAAAGGCTAAATACAGGCTGTAATACATTATAGCGTTAATTCACATCATCCTAAGCCAAGGGCACGTTTTCTGTCGTTTTGTTAACATTTTGGTTCTGTAACCAAACAACAGGAGACTGCGTGCCTACAAATGACATGCAGAGTTCACTGATGAGCATCACGGGAGCTTGGTGGAGATACCAGACCTTGCGCGCATGAAAGAAGGCTAAGGTCCAGACACAGGTTCCCCGAAGCCGGGTAGGTCGGAAAGACAAGCCCCCGCAGCTTGTGGTTAAGGAGCTGGGAGCTGACAGGGAGCCCCAGCCTAATGATTCCAGCAGCCAAGGCACGCGGATTTGCTTCTGCTAACATCGTTAGGGGCCTCCAGGCAGCAGTGGGAATTCCAGGCTCCTCTCCTCCTGGACATTTTTAGAAAAATGTTCCGTACTCCTAGAAATCTGTTCTAAGCTCCCATAGCACAATCTCTGTGTGAAACTGCGTCCCTGAATAGGCAGCCCCAAATAGGCCACGTTCATTCATAACTTCACCGCACAGACACTCAGAATACATTAGAAACAGGAGGAAACAGGGAAAGCAGCATGACTAAAGGCACCTGAATGCAGAGCGATGGACAGACCAATCTGCAAATGACAGGTGAGGCACCTGTAATTCATCATGACAATAGAGACATTGTGGAATCAGGCTGAAGTTCTTTTTGTCTCATTTGTCTCTTGTCATTTGTCATTTGTCTCTTAACATTTCTACAGATCTTTGCCGGGGGGGCTTGCTATCACATTTGAAAGAAGCAATTTCCCATAAATCACAGTGTTGGCCACTGGAGGCTGGAGGCTGTGTCACACTGAGCAACAGGCTGCTCGTGTGACCAGAACAAAGTATAGATTCAAACATGAGCATTACCTGGCTGCAAATAGTAATCACTGCACAGAATGTTCTGGAATGACCCTACCACAGGCCAAAGGAAAAACTTTTGCCATCTGTAATGAGTTCTACACAAACGTTGACAGGGCAAGTACAAAGAAACAAGTTTACATATTTTTAAAAAATGGTATGATTGATTTGCAAAACAAAAACGTTCCCCTGCATCTCGGACCGTGATATTATCCTATAACAATCACACCACATTTTTCCAAGTCACGAGTGCTGCAAGCGTTACAGATAAATGATCAACAGCAGCCTTATTTATGGCACTGTAACAATATGGGTATGCATCGAGTGGCAGATGGGTCAAAGAGCCCAAATGTAAGAGATCAGCGGGGGATGAGAGAGCCCAGCATTAGACAGCTGCAAAACTGCCAAATAAGCATTTATCTAATAACTGTGCGAGCAGGACTGTGGGAATCTAAGCAGCTGTACAATCAGACCATGTGACGCACATACAAAACAGCTACATCCATCAGACAACCAGCATTAACTGTACATACAGTGGTTACAGATACCACCCCCAACACGAGCCGACCTAATCAGAATCAGAATCTTTATTCGCCAAGTACAAAAAGTACAAGGAATTTCTTTTGATGCTAATGGGAGTATGATGTAAACAATTAAGCATACAATTAAACAAATACGCAAGACAAAGTACAGTGATCTCGAAACAAACCGCAAACAGCGTTCGAGTCAAACTTGATTAACTGATTAACTGTAAACAAAAAACCTTGCATTGAACAACAGGGTAAGATACCTTTTCCCAAGCGAGTTGTAGCAAGGCCTATTCTGATACCTGAACTACCAACCTTTGAGTTAGAAGCCCTTAAGATGAATGACCCCAAAGGCTGTTTGTTCACCATCACCAGAACATGACCTTCCATTTTTCCCCTTTTAGAATTGCAAAAGGTCAGGTTGAAGTGAACTGAACACATGTCAGACAACCAAAAAAACACGCTAATTACACTTCCATAAGCCACAAGGGCAGCTAGCAGAGTATAAATCATTCCCAAATCCGTCACGAAGCATGTGATGAATCAGCTCGTCCAAGAACACCACCTATAAAAGCTACATGTGGATATTTCTGCATTCCTAATACAATAAAAGTCTCTCTTTGAGAAGGTCTGGCACGGACTGCGGGGAGTGTCATGACGTGCTGTAAGGGGCATGGACAAGATGTACTTCTTGGCTTCGGCATAAAATGATCTGGTGTATCACACTGGGGG
>JABFEB020000020.1:13336517-13348508 GCA_019775895.2 Stomatorhinus ivindoensis | reverse complement strand
TGGTGACTGCAGCAGCAGAGGTGGCCTGGGAGTGGAGTCAAATTCCCGGCCTGAATTATTGTCCCAGTCCGCCACTGATGAGTCAGATGTGAAAAATTAAAAAATAAAATTAAAAGTCGTTTTTGTCTTTTCATTTTCCAACTGGACTTGTCATTTCCTACTTCAACCTTTTCATTTTCAAGGTCACTACATATAAATATATGTTAATCGGAACGGGCGGTGGGCGGAGCTACTAATCACCGCTGCGCTTTCTCTAGTTTTCAGCCCAGATTAGTTGCTAATTAGGATTAATAAATCGTCGCACAATTCAAATGATTTTACAGAACTCACTATTTAACACGTTTAAACAATTCGTGATAAAATATTTAACGAATTAATGTTAATATTTACCGAAATATTTAGCTCTACAAACACGGAACTATACCCCCGTTATAAAATTTTGGATTGAGGAATTTTCAAAACATTGTAATCACATTCAGGTTTCAAGTCATGCACTGATTTAAACAAATACCCCCTTCACTCGTACTGTACGCCCCCTGGCGGGGAAAAAAAAACTTTGGGCATTACCGTATACATAATCTAACCTAATATTAAAGGCTATTTACAGTTATCTGCTAAACCACATTCAGTCCCTGTGGAAATGATCACGCTATTGCTTTATGAAGACAGTAATTCTGGCTGTGGGGAGAAAGAAGGGAGGATGGATCTTGTTTTCAGACATACCTGTTGCAGTGATAAAGTGCCCAGCCATAATCAGTACCATAACCATTTTGTTTTTATTGCGACCATGTTGACCTGATGACCAGGGATGCATTTAGATGACCTGCCCGTCTTCTAATCTCCATCCTGCTGGAAACGGCTGATTTTCTGATCCACAAGCTGAATCGCCCTGCTTCTGGGAGTCATGTGACCCACAGCACAAAGGAGCCCCTCTTCGCACACCACTGAAACTTGTCTAGAAATACTCAAAAAGTAAAACAGTGCAAAGCTGGAAAAGAAAAGCAACATGCTGATTGTAAAGGTAAAAGTCCAACAATAATTAAGGACAGCTCCACGCTTCAATAGATTCGGTGTTAACACTGGCAGATGGCCGACTATGTCTGGCTTGGGCAGTTGGTGATTTGAGGTCTTGTCTGAAATTTAAACCCGCAGAGTATAAAAGCAGATCACAGGTGAGCTCTGCAGAGGGGTGACAAGCTGAAGAGGACAGGGAACTCACAGGGGCCACACAGGGGCCACACAGGGGCCCGTGGAGGGTGGGGGCAGACCCTGAAGGCATGTCAACAGAGGAGCCTGACTACAGGTCTGTCTCAGGGTAGCGGGGGATGGGGGCAGCTGGGACTATTTGGCAGGCAAGTATGATAAAGGACTGCAGCGTGTCACGGAGGGGGGGCGGGTGCCACTGTGAAGGGGGACGTAGAGGCGGAGAACTTGCTGGATTTAAGGTACCCCAGTTTAAATGGTCTTTTTCTTCGTTCACTTACCAGCGCTACCTTAAATCTGAGAAGTTATCTCTCTAACCCTTGGTGACACTGGCCGCTGGTCTATGTGGGCAGGTGAGTGCAGAGTTTTCTGTTTGGCCCAAGCACTTTGTTGGCCTGTGGAGTCCCAGTGAGCTTGGGAGCTGCTGCTGTGGATGTGATATCTGCAGCTAAAGAGATGCAAGGACAACGTGTGACCAAACTGATAATAGCTAAATTTACGAATACACTGTCACAAATACTTCTGCATTTGTAAGTGAAAATCTTAAACTCTGTCCATTGTTCTGCTCTTAACATGTATAATCAACATGTAACATCAACTTCAAATGAATCTTCATCTTGTAGGGGTAACACCAGCAGCGTTCTTATTTTTTGGCAATGCCGTGCTGCTGAGGAACACACTGGCATTAACGTCTCTGTAGCTGGCTGCCTCGCAAGGCACCTATTCTGCAGAGAGCCCTCGTCCATCAGGACCGCACCAATCCTCCACTTCGTATGTCTCACACCTGATCTCCGAAGGAAGCAATCTGAGCCAGAACTTTTGAGTTTTTTGGATTTTGTGGGATGGAAAATAATCAGATGTAATTTGTAGGAAAATATTTGAGATACTGTATTTTTAAAAAATGATTTGTGATTTTTGAACCTTGATCCCCAGGCTTACAGACTTAAATGTAACATAATACCGTCTTTAGCTAATGCAAGTAAATCACATGACACACCCTGTTGGGCTCAGCTTACTGGTTGCAAACTTTGTTTTCCCATGACCAGTAACCCAAGGAAAGATGCTGCTTCGGTACTTGGTGCAAACTGCCAACTATGTAATAAAGTATCAAACATTGCTCACGGAATATCAGTACCATGGACCCTCAAGTTACAACCGGCCTGACATACGAACAACTTGGGTTACAACCAAAATTTTAGTTTTGACTTACGACCAAAGTCTTGAGTTACAACCCGAATGCTGGTCGTGGCCAAAACGTGTATCCGAATTTGCGCATGTTTAGCATCCTACTGTTATTCTGTTTTCAAGTCCTACTTGGAAGATTCGACTAGGGAACTGGGAAATGGTAATTACCACCTGACGTGTGTTTAAGTGGTTAAGTCGGAGCCAAATGGAGGTGATCAGAAAGCTACTCTTTCTTTTGCTGTATTTTTCTTTCCTCCAACACCAAAACGCATTTGTACCAACTTCTCGTAATCCCTAGTTCAAACAGCAGGTAGCTGGCCAGCTACATATCGAATACTGACCCAAAAAAACTTTTTTTACTACATCAGAAACGTATTTACAAGGTAATATAACACTTACGTACATGTAAATATGTGTGCAGACTCGTCTCAAATTGAAAATCTCACTGCAGACAGTTGTTCAAAGCTGGCAACCCTGGAAAAGATAGTGTGTCCATGATGTAACTGTGTTTAACTGTGGTTTTAAAATGTTTGAATATTATCAGCATGCAAAATACTAGTTTATTTTTGAGTTACAATATACTGGAATTTCAAATATTGGGCTTGTAACATCTTCTGTTGGGCGGATTCTAAGCAGACCTTGCGTTGGGTGTTTTTGCTGGACCTAGCAACACTCGGAACACGGAACTGCGATATCCCACCCAAACCTTAACCTGCTGTCTCAGAGTGCAGCCTCTTGAATTCTCATTACGGTAATAATGCTGCAAAACTTGTTTTACATTTGACAGTTAGCAATGTAACAGGTGTAAATCTCAAAAATTATTACTCTATTTAAAGTTACGGAAAGCTGTAAATTTTGTAAATATTGCACATTACTACAGCAGTAACGATACACTCGTTTGTTGTGTTGTGTTTACTCTTTTGTATCTATTTTTGTATTTTCAAATTACTTGTATTTTAATGAAATGCATTTCTCACACCCCTATTTTGTAATTTAGTTTTCTACAAATTATAAATACTTGCTCATCAAATGTAACAAGATACATTTTGATATATTTGTGCGCATCTGTGGTAGAACTATGGCAGCTATGCACACAATAAAACAATAACAACAATATTAATAATCAATTCTAATGAAACACAAAAATGATTAAAAAAATAAATGCGCATTCTCCCATCACTCAGATTGGTACTATGCTACACAGCTGTGCTGAGGCCTCAAGCAGATTGAGCCATTTTTCTCCCCTGTGGGAAGTTTCTCACGCTCTGTTGAATGGACGGCAGGAGATGTGGACTGATAGAACAAAGTAAGCATGTGGAGAGAGAACCACCTCTGGGAAACACACCTGGGCCACTGGTCACAGTACAACAGGCCGTTTACGGGCCCACAGTCACAGCGGCTACGGCAGTTTGCGTAAGCCTTAGGTCACAATGGACAGTTTTGCTCACTGTCCTTTTGAAGGTGAGTGAATAGACACTTTCACCATCAGAACATTTTTCTAAAACCAGGGACTTCTGTCAAATTCACACTGCAGGAACTCGGCCCGATTGTAGTTCCTTGGGAACAGTTCCGGAACACTTTCAGTACCTACTCCAGACTCGGCACTTGTTGTTTGAACATGAACTACAGAGGAGGTGCTTGAAACCATAGATTGCTGATTGGTTGGCACTGAGTGATAGTTTACTGATTGGTCATTACTCCAATATCTTGATTATTTCATTGGTAGACACTTACAGCGGTATCTTGCTGATTGGTTGGCGCTTACAGCCTTAGCTTGCCAATTGGTTGACCAGTACTACTAACTTACTGGAAAAGACATAGAAGTAGGGCAACATGGAGTTATTCTTGTACCTCATTTACATTTATTGCATAAATTTTTTCTGCATCAGAAAGTTTGATTTTTGAAATTGAAATTTGCCAGTGCTTATCGGAATAAAGCATCGTCTTTTTATTCTGTGGAAAATGAAAGCTCAATCTGCTGGAGAGATTTAATAAGAATCATGAACACATCGTGGGACATACAAGTAAAATATAGATCAGGGGTCACCAACATACCCCCAAGGACATGTTGCCCGTGGACCTGTTCTAAAAAGAGCACAAATCACCAGTGAGCAGCGTCTAAAATGCAATTTTATCCTGTTGCTATTCTTCTTTAATGACGTTTGCATTTATATAGATTTGAAAATGACAATATAAAAAGCATTTAAAACATGTTTATTATACATGAAGCTTAGATAAGGAGGCGTTTCAAACTGGTAGCCCTTCATAAGGCTCAGTACCCGTGAAGTAGCTCTCAGTTTCAAAGAGGTTGGTGAGCCGATATAGATAAAAGGCTTTGTTTTGTTTTAATTGTGATCGATCCCCAAAATGACTGACAAATAAACATGTATCCTCTGTTGGTTTGGAGTGCCCCAGAAAAGTGCTCCATGGGTGGATAAGTGTTACCCTGTAGCCAGACCCCAGGTTCACACTCAGCTGTGTGTGTGCATGTGCGCCGCAAAGGAGAGCGAGACAGGATATGCAAGCAGATGCATTCTTGAGTGCGTGTACTTATACTTGTACAAATGGCACATAAAGTGAATCTAATTTCATTAACAAGACATTTTCACCCAGAGACCTGCTGCGGACTGAATGCCTTTTGCTCATTAGTGTATGAAAATCCCAGGAATGCTGTTTCAATGCTGCAGCCGCCAGCTCTGACACCAAGTTCACTACCACACATCTTACCCACTCTAATGCTCAGGCTCACAGTACCTGTAGCGCTCACCTGGTTGCCATATATTTTCTGTTGCAGCCATGTGATTGGCTGCGTGGAGGTGCAGCTCTTTGGGTTAGCCAGCAGGTGGAGCTAATAACATGGCCACTAAATGTGTGAGCACACACCATGTCCAGCCATTCCACCCAAAATTCATTTGCACTCGAATGACAAGATATAATCTGCACATTAACCCTGCATTGTATTTCTGCAGCTGACAATTGGTTCTTTGACTTTAAATTTGTACATACTGTACATTCTAATTCATACCCATCACCATGTACACTTCCAAAGTACCTTCAAAATAATAAAATATAGGTCCAAACTAACCCAGGTTTTAAATGCACCTTCCCATACATGATCCACATCCAACACATGATCCACATCACTGCTCCAGCATTTAGAACTACCCTTCCATTTTAATATATAAATTGCACGCAGGCAGTTTTACACACTAATTGATTATTTTCTGGGTAGCTAGAACCAGATGGGCTCACACACTGGCTGATACACTGAGGGTTACCTTAAACATATAGTAATGAACAAACTAAAACTCAGTTTACACATTGCACCAGATGTTTTTCCTTTGATACTGTGTCCTTCCTTGTCCAGAAAGTTAGCATGTTCAGGAGAAATACACTAATAAAAAACTGTTTATTTCTGCACCCTCAGGAAGTCCTAGTGAACAAAATAATAGGCAAACAAGCCCAAAGCCAACGTGGACTGAGATCAGCAGCACCGACAAATGCAGAGAACGGGATGAGCTGTACGGCCGGGATCAGGTAGATGATCTCAAGACATGTTAACACATCCGGTCTCAGGATCTGCTTCTACGACAAACTCCATAGAGATCGAACTAAAACTGATTTATTATTCGTTTGGTATTAAAGTAAAAATACAGTTATTCATACAAAGACTCAAATAGATGACAAAGATATTAGGTAGCGTGAATTAATGAAGCCTGCATCACAAGAGGTATTAAGAGGTATTCCCCACCCAAGGTAATGACATTCAGTGGTTGATACATATTGTGACAAAGGACAACACCTAACATGCAGGACACACAAAGCAAAGCCTGGCTCATTGGGCTGTCTGACCCACTCAAAGTCACGATACATCAAGACTTGCAAACTGAGAAGCACGCTTGACAAGAACTACTAAAGCGAAATTCCATCACTGGAAAAGATGCTACAAAATGCCACTTGCATCCTTGTCTTCTTTGGGGGGGGGCACCTGCAGACAGTCCACATTTTGACATTGATCCTAGTGTGTTTCCATCAAGCGTTAGAGATTGCGTTCTATTGCACTGACACAATGGTAAAGGTAGCAAAATAGAGAACCGCAGAGACCATGCGGCAGACAGCAAGCTGAAACTGAACACAGGTCGGAACCAGCGACATACTGATCATGGGCAGAGTGTCCTAACACAAGGAGTCACCTCTCAATTCTCAAATGACCAGCAATATCATTCACGACGTTCTCCCACATCCCTGCTGTTCTCTTCAAGGATGTGCTACCTTAAGCAAAGAAACTAAGTGTAGTGGAAAATATCAAGGCTCTTTTACTCATTTAAAGAAAACAGTTGGTCGAGATACAAATGGAACACTCCACACCCCACAAAAAACCCTTGAACATGCAAAGGTGACAAACACATAGGAAACCGTGCACTTTCTGTGAGGCACACCAAAGAGTAAATAACTCCACGAAGAAGGAATGAAGGCACTTTTTTTAGGATATGGACAGAAAGATGTGGTGGGGGGGGGGGGGGGGGTTCTTTATGAGCGAAAGAGTCTGTGCCAGAAGGCCTGGAACCCAGCAGAGCTTAAGGCACCGATGAATACGAGCAGAAGCAGGTAGAGGCTCATGGTGATGGCGAAGTGATGTCGGGCCAGCCAGGAGGATCCGTGGGGATGCCTGGAAGCACACGGAGAACAGGAGCATAACATGGCTGTCATACCTGCCGCTGGGCCACGCGTCACATCGGGATTTCCCGAACGTGAACCTTCAGAGTGGCCACATTAAGGTGGATGGCGAGCGGCCCTCACCTGTTACTCCGCCTCTTCTGAGAATACACCAGGAGGTACTTCACTCTCAACAACTGATTGTTTGTGACCACAAAGTACTTCTGAGGAACCTCTCCACCCTCGCTGTTCTTCACCCTCGCTCGTTTGCGGTCCATGCCGTCGGAGTCTGTATGGACATTCCAGTTAGCATCCGCTCAGCAGGATGTCACCGAGGGTGACCTCTCGTCACGGGGGAAGGCCCACCTTTCTTCTTCACTTGACATTTAACGTCAGGGTGATCTATGATCTCACACACCGCGATGCAGCTCAGCAGTGGCCCCAGAAGGCTTTCCCTCCACCCGTTGCCATGGGGACTGTAGAGCACAGCAAGGCTGAGGTCACTGGTGAGGTAAGTACCTTCGCCAAACAGTGAGGTCTGTAAAGTAAGATGTCAGCAGTCACATGCCAGTCAAGGTCCTTACCAGGTCTGTTTGTTGTGCTGCTAAACCCAGCTTCCGCTAACTCTTCTCCTTAATTATCAGACAACTTCCTGTTTCAGGACCAAAATTAACACATGGGTTTGATATTTCTGAAATTAAGTTTTGGCTTGTTTTTATTTAACCGTACACTACAAGCCATGGGTTGTCGATCCTGCTCTGGGAGGGCCCACACCCAGAGGATATTTTGCCGCTATTGCAAAAGGTTTTAGAACAATGAGACATACGACAATTAAGTCTTATTGCTCGCATTTACATGATAAATTAATGTATTTCTATAATTTCAATGTAGAAATGATGTTTTCTGCTCAGATCGCCAAAATACACTAAAATAAAGCATGACAACTGCTGGCTGTTCCTACTATTAAAAAACAACGGCTTCTTAAAATTGACACTTGAGGGCTCATCCAGGACCAGGGCTGGTGATCACCTGTACATTTTAATGTTTAAAACAATCGGCCCCGTGAGTGCTTAAAAAGTATAGAGAGAGAACAAGCCTTGTTGAGATGACAGTGTAAACCGTTGTGAATGATGGAGTGGAAGTTCTCCAGTCGGCTGCCATGGAATGCGTAGAGGACGTCCCGTCCATCCCTAGTCTTCTCGAACATAGCGTTCATCTGGTTGCAGTATTCCAGTTCAAACAGGAAGTCTGGGGACGGCATGGAAGTGCCCTCACACCCAGTCAACTCCAAAATTCTTGAATACTGGCAAAATTGGATAATTAATGTTGGCACAAGAAAAAAAGGGGGGGGGGGCAATGGTGTACAATCAACACAGTTACACCTCACACAACCTCCGCATGAAAGGTTCCAAACAACAATCAGCTGACAGTAGTGGCTGCTGTGTCTGTTCACCTCATCCCTCTGCAGTGTCCTCACGGCAAAGTTCCTGGAAGAAAGGACCCAGTGAGCCAGGGCCAAGTGATGCTCTCCTTCCCCGGGACCCAACCTGACCAGCTCGCGCACTCCTGGCATGGAGCTCACGTCCGCCAGCTGTGGGCAAGGAGACCCAGACCATCACCAGCATGGATTCATCTCCAAGGCAACAGGAAGGGTTCCGGCTGAGTTCACCTTCATCATTAATTTCAACATGTTGGTATTTTACTGAACTCAAATTAAGCAGCTTGGCTCAAGGCAGACCTCCTGTTACCAACAGCCCCTCAGCATCCACACACTCCCATTGGTCCTGCACAAAACTACCCACTTCCTAGACACATTGCAGTTCTCCTTAAACAACGTAATTTGAACTAAAATAAGCAACTAAATACTAACCCCAGATTGTGTTACTAAAGATTAGATTGTGTCCAGTCATTAACAAATACACTATCTGCTATTGTACCACAATGAATTACATCGATTTAGAAACATGATGTGGCCTGAATCCGTCTCGGGCCATGATTACAAACTCACCAGAGCTTCAAACTCCTTGTTGTCCTCACTGGCATACCGTCGGGGAAAGGGTCGCAGGACAGAGTCGCGCTTGTACGTCAGGGCGGCGGCCACGAAGAGGCTACAGCGCAGATCGGCCGCCACGGGGTCCCTGTGCAGGCAGGAGCGCACAAGCTCTCTGACCGTGGCCGGTGGGAGTGGCGGCTGCATTCCCGGGACTGGGCAGGGAGGTAGGCAGAGAAGACAGCTTGGTGAGATCGCCTTTCAGTGCATTACCGTCCGGGCCTCGAAGAAGCAGTGAAACGATCGGAATGAATCTGAAAATTCACGACACCTAAACATGACAAGTCTGCAGCTATCACCATACGTAGGCTCGCACACTTCGGTATAAACCTGTGACACACTAAAACAAGAAGGTGTTTCTCCACTCCGATCTATAACCAACCTGCAACCACCTGCTTTTAAGCCACGACCTGCATATTACAGTCATTTTACAGCTAAAATCCAGACCAATGGACCCAAGACGTTTATCACAAGACTCGATCTCAATTACAACTGAGTATTTTACAATGTTTGATTATTTATCCGATCTCACATACCACACAAACACCACCATATATGTTAGCGCCGTCTTTAGCGTTGCACTGTCAGCTTGTGCTGCACCAGAACCTATTAGCTACATTTCTTTACGTCCCAAACCATGGCTGTTTACACCGGCTCTCTACACATTCCACTAGCAGCTAAAAATACGCCCATTTTATATCCATTTCCCAGCAGGCGAAGCAAACAGATTATCCGACTAGCAGTAAGCAGAGCTCCCCTTTCCGCACACTAAGCCCGTCCGATAGCTTACAGGAAATCCGATTTAGCCAGAAGCTAAACTGAAGGCTGTCATAATATTATAAAACTAAAATACCGGCGAACATAATACTAAGATAACTGTAACTCCACACCAAGCTCCGATATAACTTTTCGTATTCTTTAAAGGTTTATCTTACCAATTCCTCCCTCTCTCTCTCCGGGTACCCTTTAACTCACCTGTACCTTAAACACACCAGACATCGATGTATGGAGGATCAGACTAAGCCCCCAGAAAGAGCTGTCCATCGGCGTGCCTGAGCGGGCGCTACTCCTTGCAAAGTTGCCATGTTTCCTCCAGTCCTAAAATTAAATCTCATGCTAACTGACATGTACTTTGCATAACTCACTTGTTCTTAACAGGCACCAGGCATCGACGTATCATGCTAAGCCCCAAAAAGGACTGTCCGCCGCGGTGCCTGAACAGGCGTCATTAGGTCACACCTACAATGTCTTTTTGTTTGTTTATTTATTTTGCATCCCCCGAATTGTCTAACAAAATTTCATTTCACGGCAATATAATCATTTCAGCCCTTTTCGAAGTTCCGTTTTTTAAATAACAAAAACTACACTGATGAGCCAAAATACACCCATGTTAATCGAATAATGTCGAATGTAGTAAAAAAAGGCAATGTCTAGGATATGATATGAGATGGTACGCTAATATTCAGTACTCGTAGTCGACATGTTAAACGCACAAGTAATAGGCCGGGACAAAGTCCTGAATGACCCTGCTGACAGGGTGTCGTGCGGCCACGAGTCACCGATGGGGACTATGAACAAACCAACAGGGGCCCACTGTTACACAAACTAATCATTTTAGTGCTGGTTACGGGGGTAAGATGTCACAACACACAACGCACGGATCCCTGCGCCGTATGGGGCAGCAATGTTCTGCTGGGAATCTCAGAAGCCAGGAAGAGTTGCACTCTGTTCAGCGCTGCAGAATACAGTTAGTCTTATAATGATTTTTACTGTTAACAAAATATTCAATGATTTCTGTTTTTGTGAGCGTCACGCCACGTATATTATCTAAA
The DNA here is from genome assembly GCA_019775895.2 of Stomatorhinus ivindoensis. NCBI lineage: Eukaryota > Metazoa > Chordata > Actinopteri > Osteoglossiformes > Mormyridae > Stomatorhinus > Stomatorhinus ivindoensis. Next base: position 13,337,582 of record JABFEB020000020.1, on the reverse strand, counting down.
TATACAAAGTTTTGGAACATCTGACAAGACACCCGTTATGGAGAAATACGATACGAATATGTGCTCTGATAAATATACAGTTAAGCATTACATGATTCGACTCATAAATGACAGGAATTCAATATGTTTTGCAATGTCCTGCTCATTAAGTAAAACATGCTCAAAACGATTTTCTTAAAAACAAGCCACTGTGTTCATTCGCTGTATCCTGCGAAAACCATCTGATACTCAAGGTAACTGAAGCTGATTATAAGATTTTAACAGAAAACATATTCCGGCATTATTTGTAAGTTGGTGTTCGACACCGCGATTCTCAGTTGAGTGGACGCCTTTGGTCCACGAAAGCCCGTTCCGTTCAGCCTGAAAAAACGGGACACCGAATATTATGCTACCCAACCGTTAGGAGTCGCTGTGTATTCAGAATGCAGGGAGCCTTCTCTGCATGATGTCAAAGTCAAGCAAATAGAAGAATATAACCTCTACTTTTGTTAATTAATGACAGGGAATAATTCATGACATAGCTAATGGCTAAGTTCCTACGACTCAGACATTAGTATGTACAGCAGAAGAAGATCTATGATAAGGCCAACTTCATCCAAAAATTATACAGTGTAGCTGTTTTAAAAATTGATATTACTTTTATTATTATTACCCATCCCATAACCATGACCAGGAATAAGCTTTTAGATGATGAATGAACGTATGATGGATTCCTTACTCATTTTAAATGGTGTTATTGTACGATAAGATAGAGCACATTTAGTTTCAAATCAAATAAATATTGTCTATGATTATTCATTATTTCGTTTTTCAATGACCGCATACTTTTCATACTGGAAAGTATGGATTCTTAATTTATATTAAAATTTGTGTTAAGACTTGCGGTACAGATGTGTGAGAACATCGGCAGCAGACTGTGAGACATAGCAGACCACGAAACACAGCAGACTACAAGAAGCAGCAGACTATGAGACATAGCAGACCATGGGAAGCAGCAGACCACAAGACACAGCAGACCACGAGAAGCAGCAGACCACAAGACACAGCAGACCACGAGAAGCAGCA
>JABFEB020000020.1:13325845-13336417 GCA_019775895.2 Stomatorhinus ivindoensis | reverse complement strand
CAGCAGACCACGAGAAGCAGCAGACCACAAGACACAGCAGACCACGAGAAGCAGCAGACCACAAGACACAGCAGACCACGGGAAGCAGCAGACCACAAGACACAGCAGACCATGGGAAGCAGCAGACCACGAGAAGCAGCAGACCACAAGACACAGCAGACCACGAGAAGCAGCAGACCACAAGACACAGCAGACCACGAGAAGCAGCAGGCTCATGGCTACACACACAGCAACGGGGTGGCACAAAATGCCACAGAAAATGCAATAATCTCTTTATGTACTGACTATAGTGTCAAACAGCGTTCAGCAATAATGTATCTTCTGTTTACTACGCATGAGCTGGAAGTGTCGTTTTACTGTAAGTTTATTCTGTTACTGACAACTGGATCAGAAATTTATTTAGAAAAAAACAGTAATGTCTGGTTTATCTGGGGTCTGAGTAAGTGCATTAAAGTAATATAGATACAGCAATATATATATGTGTGTGTGTATATATATATATAACATTTTTTATATATAGAAACCTTTTTTTCTGATTTTACATTACTAATAGTGATGCATCTCTGTAAACCACTGCACCAGCCCCAACACTCAAGACCCATATGTTTCCCACTTCAAATGGTTCATTCTCAATTGGCCTAATTACCCAATTAAAGCTAATTTAACATTTTGAGGCCCTGCTTTTGTTTTACCCCGTGGACTAACAATGTGCCATCTGTCTAATAGCAGTGAAGCACAGGGAGAGGAGCAAGAGGATGGAGCTGACGGTGTGTGCAGCTGGCGGTGAACGGGTCACATTGGGCTCCTCGCTGGAGTTTGTGAGAGGGGCCCGGGACTGCCAGGGAGATTGATGGCGCTCTCGGGGTTTGCTGAGGGTGCTCGTGTGAGCGGGTTGGCCAAGTGGTGTGGTGTGCCTCTGGACGTGTGAGGGAGTATCAGGGATACTCCCAACGTTTTGGCAGTTTGCACACAGTTAATTGAGTAAACTAGCATCGTCTGGTACTGAATTCTTTGATAGGTGAGTGAAAGAAAAGGAGAATATTGCTGCCTATGTGGGAGTACTGTAGAACTGAAATAAAGGTTAAGATGGTAGCAGACTGCAGGGAATGGAAAGCTGATATTTAGAGTGAATGATAAAACAATGGATTGTTGGTTTAAAGGCTGGTGCGAGGGATCTCGTTCCCTCAAGGGTACTTCAGAATTTGCTACAGGCAAATGAGGTGGACTGCTATTCATGGTGGGGTCCTTTCTAAATCAGTGTATTTTCTGTGGCAGCTACACTGAAAGAAGGCTTGCACAGCACTGTGTTTTTGCCCTCAGGGGTTCCAGTCATACTGAATATATCTATGCTGGACAAAAAAAAAAAAACAGATAAAATGTCAAAATAAATTCTACCACAGTCCACACTGGATGGCTTTGCTTGCCGAGTTTGATAAATCGTCTCTCATGCTGCATTATTTATTAATTCTTTGATTTCTTCTCCGCAGGCAGCGCCTGCTTCTAAAGGGGATCAGCGGGAGCTTGCAGCGACTGGAACACTGAAGGAAAAGAGTCTTTTGTTACTCTGAAAGCTCAGCTTCCACTCTGGCAAATGGCAACACACCGACATAGAATGAAAGGAGGCCGTGCACGCTCTCTCTCTCTCTCTCTCTCACACACACATACACCGACACACAAGCACTTTTATTCTGACCTTGCGGTTCTCTGGTCCTTACTGCGCCCTTGCTGTGTAGCAGGGCCCATTCAAAGCCAGCTCTGGCTTAGTGTACTGCTCTTCTCCCACCCTGCTCTATGCACGATGAGCCAAACACACAGGCACACAGAAACAATGTCAGGCCCGCAATGGCTCAGACAGGCCTTTCTTTTCCAGATCATTTTCATAACACTCAAACAGCAGCAGGTACAATATGTTCTTTATCCCTCTCGGCAGGTGAAAGCTGTCGGAGAGGAACTCTGTGAAGAAGCCCCAGCACAGCAGGAGTGACTAGCAGGGATGGGACTGGGCTCCTCACATCTATCTAATGCCCGCCGCTTACTCTCCTGTGGTCCCTTGACCTCATCTGGCACGATGAGAGCCATGCTACTTAGCGCAAGCCTGGGAGGGGGGGACTATGCCTTGTTCCCTGTCAGCCGCTTTCTCTTCGTGACGGAGAGGGGGGGCCTATATGGTCATGGGAGAATCCTTGAGGTTCCACCTGTCGTGGTGTCTGAGTGCTGAGACCGCAGAGGCATGGAGCGGGGACGTACACCACGCGATGTGCTGGATTTTTGGGCATCGTTATTGCTTTGTCATGGACAGGGGGGGGAGGTGACCCATCTGTCACTGTGACCCTCCCCGCTGGAGTGCCACAGAAGGGGTCAAGGTGCCCAGAGCCATGGGCTGGGAGACAGGCTGCCTCCGAGACGAGCGTAGCATTGGGAATGGCGCTCAGAGCTCCCCATGCTCCCCTCTTGGCTGTTAAATAGCCGTGACACATAGGGATAACTGAGTCCCTGCGGTGAACGCTGGTCGCCGTGGCGTGAGGAGGCGGGGCTCCGTGCTTCACCCTGCAAAAGGCAGCTGCTCCTTCTCCCTTTAATCCCATCCCAAACTCACTTCAGTTGTTATTTTGCATGTTCGTTTGCCCTTTATTTTCCCCTTTGCTCTTGATAATGCACATCAAAAGTGCCATGAAATCAAAACAGCGGGGGGAACCCGGCACCCACTGCCCCCGACGCCCACTGCCCCCGACGCCCACTGCCCCCGACGCCCACTGCCCCCGACGCCCACTGCCCCCGACGCCCACTGCCCCCTACGCCCACTGCCCCCGACGCCCACTGCCCCCGACGCCCACTGCCCCCGGTGCCCACTGCCCCCGACGCCCACTGCCCCCGGCGCCCACTGCCCCCGACGCCCACTGCCCAAGCACTCTCACCAGTGCTGGCGCCTGGCCGCTTTAGCAAACGGAGCACACACATCAGCCCCATTGGCCAGAAACATTTCAACGCACACAAAGATGGGGGGCATTTTGAAAGGTAGGGGGTAGGGTCACAGAGAGCTGCATTTTCTCTTCCTGACAGATTTCTCACCCCTGTGGCTGATATCCATCAGGGATACTGAGGGTCAGAGAGACTAAAGCATCAGCGGAGGAGAGTCCCTGCCGCCTGGCTCTCTACACTCCAAGCTGCGTCCACACAGAGGCTTCCCTTTCTCTCTCTCTCTCTCTCTCTACCTCCATTTCTCCCCTTTCCTTGGCATCTGCAAAGCCCAGAGGAGACAGGAATCAGGGTGAACGCCAGGTAAGACCAGGAACGGACTGCAGGGAATGACCTGAGCAGAGATTTTGTAGTTGCAGTGTAACGTATTGCCCAAAAGGCCCACCACCCCCATCAAATCCCTACACCCCCCACACCCCCCACACAATCTCCAAAAGCATCTTCATTAAAAGCTCAGCTTTGTGTGACTTATCTCAGTGTAATCAGGCTCAGCTGCCCTGAACCTGGGACTGCCCTCTCATCCTCTACTGCTGACACCAGGGAAAATCCCCCCCCCCCCCCCGGCTAACAGAGCCCAATCCGCAGAAAGCGATAACCCTACGACCCCATAGCAGCATTATGGCCATCAGAGGGGCGGATCGATCTTACTCCAACTCTCCTCGTAGCTCATCATTTTATAATCCAGCTTCTTAATTGATTTGTGGTTCATTTTGCATTTAAATACAATCATGTGTAATTTCCCATTCAGACTGCTTTTCTTGGATTTGTTCTGGTTCTTAGCTGGATAAAGTCCTGATGGGGACCTTCCTTTGACACGTGACCCTCTAAGTCTTTTTCCTGACCTTTGTCATGGTAAATGTGAGGAATAACGCTTCCTCCGGCTCAGCACGCTACATTACATGGGATCATTGCATTTCTGTGACAAAAGAATCAGGAAAGAGGGGAAAAAATCTTTTCTGCGCAAGCCTCAGAAGACATAGTTATTAGATCACACATTAAAAAGTGTTTGGAATATTTTCCTATGGATTTTTCATTCAGATAGACTCACTAAGACTAGTATAAGTTAGAAGATGGATGGATAGACTTTTAAGGATCCAGTACCAGTTTTGCTACTAGGATATTCATCTGAAATCTTATTTTCTTTAAATTAACCACCAAAGCATCACATGGCTTTCATGAAAATGTAATTTACATCTCTTTCATAGGAGTATACTTTACAATCAATGGACTGAATCACCACGCCTCTCTATTTCTTTAATAAAACAAAGGTTCCGAAACAAAACCAAAAGGTTATTGTATTACATCCGTAGGGCTTATCAGAATATTTCACGTGCAATTAGCCTAATGATGCTTCAGTAGAACAACAGAAGAGGTCTCTCTGGGAATTTGAATTCCTTCAATTTTGGCCAATCAGGTAGAGTCTCTTCAGTAGGCTAACAGCCAATCACAATTTGATGAGGAAGTCAGCTGGTATATTGATAGTCCTGTTGCAGCATGAGCCATGACAGGTATCATCCTGTACCAAATTATTTATGGCAAGGCAGTCATTGAAATGCAAAGCAGAAGCCAGTAATGAAATTACGACTGTCAAATGTTTTTTGGGGCTGAGCAAGACTGCCAGGCTCTATTGTCTGTTGTATTGTCTGCATTTTTTTTTGTTAGTTTTGGGGGGGGATGATGATGGGGAGTTGGATGAGCAATTTGAATAAGAGCAATCGCTTAATGCACACTTCCTACATGGACTGTGCTCATGTTTCAGTCTCATTAAGTAGTTTTCTCTATGGAGCAAATAAATCATTGTCTGTTTCTGCATGTGTGTGTCTAGAGTACAGGCTCTTCAGACAGTAGAACTACAGGATGAGGTAGGACCTGACTAAACACCCGACACTCTTGTGCGTCCCAGCATCGTCCAAAACACAACCACAGGCTGCAAGAATCTACACAATCTTGCATTGGCGAGTATCATATCTGTGATCCACCAAGATGTGCCCCGTTTGCTTACATCAGACGGGGCTCGTCTGCTTGATCAGTCACAGTGGACGCTGTGTACGGCAGCATGAGAGTGACATTGTGCAATCCCATAATGCAAAGGGAGATCAGACGCCGAGGACAGGTGCAGCCCTGGGATTCATGCCGCTTTCTTCCCCACCAGCAAGGCTTAAGTTATGCATGATGAATAATTCAAGAGCGGCGCCCGTAATTTGATGTAGGTGGCGGTGATGAGGAACCGAAGGGTTAGGGCAATGGTTGTGATTGCAGCCGACGGAGGGGAGTGACAGCTATTATTTTTTTGTGGCACATATTCCGTCTCATTGCCAAGATGTTTTCAAAGAGCAGCCTGTCTTCATCGCTCAGCTGAATTTCCCAAAGCCTCGCCACAGTTCAGAGGCAGCTGGGTGCTGAAAATGATGACAAATAATGTTTTTTTTCACAGGAAAAAAAGCCACCGAACAGAGCGACGGGGTCCGTGCTTCTTATTGTCAGCTCACTGATAATGACCAGCTCTGATGAAAGGGGAAGCAGTTTGTTAGGCAGGCAGTATTCAGAGGGAGATTAGGAATGAACGCCATGGCTTCTATGCACAAGGCACTTTAACCTAATGTGAGTAAACAGCCTGCAGTCACCCCACGCTCTCTCCGCTCCCGCGGGATGATGGTGATGTCGCACGTCCACGTGGCATCGATCCACGGCGTGTGCTCAAGCAGTGGACTCAGAGCGCATGAGGGAGAAACGTAAAAACACAGAGTGAGATGTGACAGCCCGTCCTGCAAAGGGACCTAAATATCTGTCTGTGTGTATTACCAGGGAGGCAGTCAACATCCACATGGGGACAAATACTGAAGCTGGAGGAAACCTGCACTCTCAGTAATGATGAAGATCTCCTAGTAATAACCTTCAGAAGAATGAACGTGCCACTGGGAAGACTGGAGATTCAGGCAGCAGACAGGACACCCTGGAGAAACGTCATCTGTATGCTTCAGTCAATGGCACCTGGCAACAAACAACAAGCAATAACAACAAACAGCAACAATAAGCAACAACAACAAGCAATAACAACAAACAGCAACAACAACAACAATAATAATAATAATAAGAAGAAGAAAGATCTATGAGTGACAAGGGACACAGCAGGTCTAGGAACGGACTGCAGTGTGACACCTGAAGAGAGAATTTTAGGTTGTGCTGTGGGCTGAGACTGTGTGAAGCAGGGGGCTCAGACTGAGGATCTAGAATGAAGTGACAAGAGGGGGGTCATTTATTGCTCGCCACACACCTGTCTGGAGAAAATCACTACCAATAAATCATGTCTATAAACAGAAGTGACTCTTCCCTTCACCTTCTCTGCTCCATTTACTAAGGGGTTCCTGATACACTGCGATTCATGGGAAAACGATCGGGGGTGCATACAATTAGCAGTGAATGTATTCAGAAGAACGCGTAGTGAAAGACGTGAATGGAGAAACCCTTGAAGTAAAGGCACTTCGTTGAACAGTCTAAAGGGGTACCTAGGAAGGATAGAGGCATAGACAGGAGTTTCAAAAGCAAATATCTGAAACATCAGCGTTGAATAAAGTCCCGCAGTCTTACAGGCAATCAACCAAAGAGTAACATGCAGAAATCAAAAGTAGGAAGAGGAGCGAAATTAAATGTAAATGCACCACCAGATGGCAGTATTGCACCTTACCTTGCTTCTATTCGCCACGAGTCAATTGAACTGATGCTCTTCTAGGTTTTGAATTACTAGAAATTCCTTGACCAGTGTTCCACAAAATTTTAATAACCTAGTTTAGAGCAGAGTAATATAACACTATTACCTTCCCCCACCAATTGCTCTAATAATGTCAAGAAACCGTGATGCCAGGTCAAGGGCAAGTAGGGTAAAGGGTGTATGTTCAGTGCATTAGAGTTTTAATCATTGAATTATTCAATGCCTGGCAAACTCTGGCCTATATAGCTGCTTGGTGTCTAAAGGCATCAATCACTATCCACAGCAATGATGCAATGTTGCTGCTTAAGCTGTCACATCCCTGAGGCCCTCCACCCCAGAACACGCTCAGGGCAGCGCCAAGCCTTAGTGACGCCTAGGAGGACCAGAGGAGCTAATGATCTGATTCAATTTCTTGCTGACAAAGGTACAGGCATTCTCTTTGAGGTTCTTGCTTGCTCACTTGTTCTCCCTAAGTGAGACTATCAGGGCTCATTCACTGACCATCAGAGTGAAAACTCAAGGCTGCAGGAGAGACCCTGGGGAAATAAGAGCTGCATGAGCCAAGCAACAGGCGATGGCATGTAATGTGCTGAAATGCAGCACACTCTGGAGTACGACAGGCTGAAATGCAGCACACTCTGGATTGCAACAGGCTGAAATGCAGCACACTTGGCCTTGGCAAACCTTCTGGGCACATCTATATGTGACAGGTAGGAATGAAAAGGGAAGAGAGATGGCAGTGCTGCTTCAGCCTGTCAGGCTGGGATTGGGGGGTTTTGGAGGGGTTAGGATGACCGTGGAGGAGAAAGGCAGCAGAGTGAGGTGGCAGTGTGTATACAGAGAGAGAGGGAGAAAGAGAGAGAGAGAGATACACACACACAGGGCAAAAAATGCATTGGTGCATTAGATGGTGACTGCAGAGGTTTTTGAATGGCTAAGCCAACACTCTGACAAGCATAACAGTTTTACACCAACATGAAGATCATTTAAACAATTTTCTTAGGCTGCTTAAGACTCTTGCACAGTATTACACACATATATTCACGTGTGCGCGTTCTGTGTATCCTGAAAAAACTTTTATAAGAAAAGGCAAGAAAGACCTGTTCAGTTAACCTTCATTCCATCCCTACTGGCCTTTTACAGACATTATGAAAGTAAATTTTTCATTACATGAAGCATCATGTTTATAGCACTTTTAGTTTCTGAAGAATTGCTGGTACCCTTAAGAAAAAAATCAGACAGAAAGAGACAAAAACAGAAGACAAGAGTCAAATCCATCAAAAGGATAAATAGCGCAGCCGGTGCTGCTGTTCAGCCTTGCCTGTTCCTCAGAAGGCAAGCGGCAGAGATCAGAGGGCGGGTCTCCATGGGGACAGCATGGATGGCTCTTTTCATGAGAGGAAGACGTTTCCACACGAGGCAGAACAGCTTGCCCCCTAGAGGCAGCTGAGAGCAGGGTGTCGAGAAGACCGCCGGTCCCTCCCCAGGCTCCTCAGAGCTGCTCCCTTTTGGTTTGGCTTCTCAAAAATTAGCAGCAAAAACCCAAAAATAGGTAGTGCCTTAAATCAAAGTGCCAGTCACCTAGGGGAACTTGCCAGTATTTTTCTTTGACCCTCTTTGTGAGAATTATACATAGCACAATGACAGCATCATCATTCTATCTCACACCCCCTCAACAAACACAATTGTATTTAATACACAAAGCCCCAACGTTACAGGCGGAAGTCATGCAGCGTGATGTATATGGCGAGGATGGGGGGGCCCAGACGAAGCCTGAGTAAGTCTGTTTGTAGGACATAAGTTGATACGGCCGTGACTTTTCATCACTGATCTGTACGACTTGGTGAACAAGGGTACAAATTAATAAAGTACATTTACTCGAGCACTGTATTCATGTACATTTATGAGTATCTGTACTTGAGTTTCAGTCTTTTCTGGAAACATTTGAAAGCCAAATATTGTACTTTTGAATCCACTACATTTCTATGAAGGTTGTTGTTACACTTTACTTTGAAGCATAGCTTATCTTTTCTAAGATGCAATAGGCCATGTTGTGCTCATCACAGGGGGAAAAAATCAAGCTTGTGGGAGTTTTACTTAAACAAAAATGCCAAAATGAAAAATGATTGGTTCTTTTTTTCTGATTGGCTCAACCAATCAGATTGTACAGGAGGTGGGCACAAGACATCTGATTAGTTGTTCCACCACCTCAAGTTGCCTGGAAACCACCTCCTGTACAATCTGATTGGTTATCTCTCTGAAGCAATCACTTCTCGTTCTGTCTTCAAAATATTTTTGTTTAAGTAGCACCCCCCATGAGCAAAAACCAATCACCGTTAACTATTCCTACACTGTCAGTCAAGTAGTTATTGGGCAGTTATAAGGCTAGAGGTGAGGAACTGAGCAGGTTGTTTTATCTATTTTTAATTTTCTGTGGAATTTGCATCTACAGAAATTCCAAGGTCTGCCTGATGCATGCATACGCATGAACATGTGCACACACACGCACAGGTTTGTAACTGTATCTTTGTGGGGATTCTCCATTTATTTATATGGGGACAACTCAAATCCCAACATGACATCCTTAAGCCCTACCCAGCTCTAACCTTAAATATAAGTATCCAAACAAAATAACTTTAGACATTCTTATTTTTTTTGACTGTTTTCACAGATCTTTGTGGGGACCTGAAAAATAGTCCCCACATCATCAAAACAACAGCTTTTTAATACATAGTGGGGAACATTTGGTCCCCACAATTTAATACAAACATAAGCCACACACACACGCTGTGTTAGAACAGTACCATGCATAACTCTGGGGGGTCAGGGGGTGTCAAAAAAATGAAAATGACAGTGGCCTTTTGTTTATTCATTTGTGTTTCTATAGTCATTGTATCATATCTCTGAAGAACATAATAAGAACATAAGAACTATACAAACGAGAGGAGGCCATTCGGCCCATCAAGCTCGCTTGGGGAGAACTTAATAACTCAGAGTTGTTAAAATCTTATCTAGCTCTGATTTAAAGGAACCCAAGGATTCTGCTTGCACTAGGTTATCAGGAAGACTATTCCATACTCTGACTACACGCTGTGTAAAGAAGGGCTTCCTTAAATCCAGTTTGAAGTGTTCTCCCGCTAATTTCCACCTATGGCCACGAGTTCTTGTAGGTTCTACAAGCAAATCTGTGCACTCGGTTGGTTGTTCCAGAGTCATTAGGTTCTGTAAATACATTGTGGCAACAACGTGTTGATATTAAAGAGAAAATGGACTTTGGAATACAGTATTTCCACCTGTTATGTGTAAATGTTCTAGAGAAGCTGATGTTGCTTGATGGCATCACTGCACTTAGTCATATCAGCGCCATGTGGATCCAGGGTTCCAATGCCAGGGGTGGGGGGGGGGGCTACTGCAGGGTCATAGAAGCCTAAACACGCCGGGCCCATCTATCCACGGGTCACTGAAAGAGGATGGCGGTTTGCATTTTCTGTGATGTGCGAGGAGGCATTACTGCTAAAAAAAAAAAAGAGAAAACTTCAGAAGAATGCCAGAATGCGAGCAGCCGGCCTGACCTCTGACCTCATCGGGCTGCTTGGCTCTCTGGAGTAGTCGAACGGCGCCTGCCAAAGGGGCAGGATGGGGGTTGTGAATGCGGACACCTCCCCTCTTCAGCTGAACCCCAATTAACCAGCGTCATGGGAGGCCCAGGCTGAGCTGCTCTCCGACTGGGTGTCAGATTTTACAGATTTGCTGGTCCTGAGGTCCGCAGACAGTAACTGAGGAGTTATGAGTTTCTCTAGGGGTGCAAAGGTTTCTGAAGTAGGAAGTCATTGGTTCGTACTAGTTTCCTCCTGGCTTTTTTTTGGGGGGGGGGGGGAATGCATGGC
>JABFEB020000020.1:13315037-13325594 GCA_019775895.2 Stomatorhinus ivindoensis | reverse complement strand
CCCCCCCCCCCCCCCCCCCCCAATGCATGGCACACAGCTCTTGCCAGCTTTGCAAGGGGGAAAACAAGCACATAGATGGGGCATTCTGCGGATCATCCCTGGCGTGTGCAGCAGAACATTTCAGGGGGAATCAGGGAAATGCCTCAGATTATATGTGAGGCGTATGTGAGAGATACAGAGCTACAAGTTACTGGGGGGGGAGGGGGGAATCAGAACTGATACAAACAGTCACAGGATCTTTTCAGCCCAAAACAGCTTCTGTGACAAAGCACTCAAGATGTACATGAATCCATGTATTGCCACTCCACTGCGATACATCCAATTTTTATGTTGTTTCCCCTGATAATATCTTTAAAGTCCAAACTCCAGCAGCAGATGGTGGGGGGGCTCTCCGGACAGGATGCGGGGGGAGCTGAGCCGTATCTGATTTCAGAGGTTTTGAAATGCTGTTCAGAAATCTCACTCTGGAAAATTCAGGAGAGCAGAAACTGAGATTCAGCCATGGCCAGGTCAAAGCTAGAATCTGGGGAACAAAATTGGTTGGCAAGATTCTGATTAGCCCCTATCTGTCTTTAAGGGTTTGTAAATGTAGTGAAAAGTACACCGGGGGAGGGGGGCAGAACAAAATTACACACTGATTTTTAAGTCCGTCCTACCAGAACCCACCTCCCAGGTCTGTGCCATTTGCAGAGCCAATGACAATAACAAAAGAAAAACACACACAAACATTTGTAATTTCTAGAGCTAGTTTATTGTTTTCATATTTCCTTCATTATTGTTGCACATGAATGCTAAAACAGTACAAACTACTTGAAGTGTCTATTTTTCATACATATATACAGACATAAGGATTCATGTGAGTGGCACTTAAATTACCAAGGCTGTGCTGACCTGGGATCAGCCTGACAACTCAGTGAACAAATGGTACCTTTAATCAAAGGAAGCAATGACTGGGATACATTATGCCAACCTTCCAACAACCTTCAGCATTACATCTCAACCAGTCTCTACAAAGCCCCAAGCTATTGCCTGTCATTGCACGGTTTGTACTGATTCCTTGTAGGAGGCATTAAATGCAACTGCAGGCAGTAATGCTGGACACCAGACAGTTACTTGATAGATCCTAATAAACACAGTAAAGAAATGAACATGGAATCACAGAATCATAGTATTGCTACCTGTATATGTGCACGCAAGTCAACAAACACAGCAACAACAATCACCAGATTCGACTGAGTCACGCTTAATACTGAAACAGGAAGAACAGTTATGGAGACCAGATACCCTGATAAAACTTTCTGGAAAGTCCCACGTTCTTGATGCCGCAGATTCTGGAACTGGATGCTAAAACTGTTGTCTGCATGCTATTTCCTGTTGATTTCCACTCACTGCGCACTCTTCAAGCCTGCAGCACAAGAGTGTGACTCCAAAACAACCTGGCTCCTAGCAGGTGCGTGAGCTCAGCACCCCCCCCTAAAGCCAATAAGGGACGTCACACACAGACTGACCCCCGAGACACCCTCCACACAACAGTGCGGCAGCCACATGCAGCCAGAGGAAGAGCTGCTTTGAGAAGATTTTGACCAGGGTGGGATGGTGACAGGGTAATTCTGTGACATTAGCCTATTATTCAGGCTTACCATAGTTAAAGTTGACCTGTACGTACTGTAATCCTGCAGAGCCTTCAATGGACAGAAAGACAGCCAGACAGCTATAGATGAGGACCATTCAAATCACACATCTTAAGCCAAACAGTGTGTGAAATTAAGCAGTCCTCAGAAAAACATGACAAGAGAAGACATGCTCTATAAATGTTCTTTCACAGCCACACAGTAACTATGGCGGCACTCCTGAGACTGACAGCAAGTCATCGCTGGAAGAGCTTTTACCGAAAGCTTTAATGCAGTTTTTGAGTTGTAATCTTGACAGAACTTGTGTGTCTGTCCTCCTAGGCCGTTCTACTGACTTCTCAGAAGCCTGCTGGGTACCATGGGTACCCAGGGGTCAGGTAACCCCCAGGCCACATTTCTCTAGACTTTCTTGACCTACAGCAAAAACAAGGCCATTCACAAGAAGAGGAAGCGAATCAGCTAACGGAGAGTTCATTTCGATTCTACCCAAAGCTCCTTCCATCCCCCACCCAATAACAGACGTATGTGGCTCCTTCGTAACTCAAATCTGCATCCCAGGCACTCAGCTCATGGGGTCAGGAAGTGGGCACGGCTCAAAGCTCTTTCAGGGTCATCATTAAGGGAGAAACAGTTGTACTCTTGTTTTAAAACAGAAATTTTCACCACAGGCTTGCGGGAAAAACAGTAAATTCAGTAACTCTAGCCTGAGAAGTACCTCCTCGCAATTAAGAGCGTGCCACAGCAGTGTCTGAACAACAGGATGCAGTACTTTAAATATTTAACTTCAGAAGAAGTTAAAATTACAAATCAACCATGTCTTCACACAACTGCTACATGGATGATAAATTTCTGTTTTGTGTGTGACGTTCCCCGATATATATTGGAGCTAATAATGGACAGATCTGCAAACTGGGGAAAAAAAACTGCCTGTGAATTCAGGACGAATGGAAGATGACACAGGTCTCCTGTAACCCAGACCAAGATGGTGGTGAAATAAATATATATCTATATATATCTATATATATAAATCTCTGAAATATGCATCACAACTGTACAAAAATAGGCCAAATATGATCATATTAACAGCCACAAGAGCCATAGGCAGTTTTAATCAACGCCCTACAACATCTCTATGAATGGATTGATCACAGCAAACACTTCACTCATCTACATCCCAAGAAAAGGACTTCAGTTCATTTAGACACACTGAGTAAACTGACTGGGTACTGCTCAGGGACAAGCTGCTCAGGGACAAGCTGCTCAGGGACAAGCTGCTCAGGGACAAACAGTGGGAAGAGCTATTATAACGGGAGCCAATGTAGCGCTATGCACTGCGGTTCAGTCTAAATTAAACGTCCCCGGCTGGTTGCAGACACCCCTCTGTCGACAACCAGGTAGACAGAAAAGCTGAAATCACACAGCCTTTGTGCCTTTTTTACCACGCAGGGAAAAAGGTGGACATTTTGCTGTGTCATTTCCAATAAGCCAGCACCAGTTACCCAAGGCAGATCAGAAACACCACAGGCATAATAACATTAATAAACAAAAAATTAATTATACATTCATATTCAAGCTAAACATGGAAACAGCGAAAACGCAACTGCACTTCACAAATTGTTTGGTCTTGAACAGACACATCTTCACATCCACATTTTGGAGTAAATGCATAAATAATAGTTTGAGATGTTTTCCTGAATCACTCACCTGGTAACACGGGCATTAAGCTGAGGTAGGTTAACACAGCATGGTTTTTCTACATGCCGGAAGTGTGTGCGCGCGTGTTTGTGTGTTCCTGTGTCTGATCACAACTGCATGCTTATGCACCTGTCTGTTTCATTGTCTACATGTGACAGTATGTCTGCATATATGCAAAGGGATGGTATAGGACTACATTTAATAATAACTACATTTCCCATGATCCACCTCTCTACGACTGTTGCTCATTGGGAAATAAAAAATAAATGTGTGCTTCAAACCCCCTCCTCTGCGTACAAACATATTGCAGCCTTTGACACACGCTTCATAAGCACAATTCGGACAGGATTAGCTCTACCTGGGGATATTCTGTAATTGAAGCAATTACTGACTAGGTCCATAATTTCAAGCCAGTCTGTATCTGCTACGTCTGTATGTATCACAAGTCTCCAGAGGAAATATTCAGGAGCAAATTACATTCTGTATTCCAGTGAACGTGGAGCTTTTTTGGTAATAGTAGTCCTGTCTGAATTGTCATCACGCTAATAAATCTATAAAGGCATGCCCCTTTTTTGTAAGGCGGAAACAGCATTTATACGTGAAAATGGAGCTTGAATGGTTACTAAGTTTTCCACATACGACATACCAAACCTCCCTAGGTAAAAGAAATCCTGTCAGAAAAGGGCTATACAAACATCCGTAAATACCCGGACTATGTGTATTCCAAGAAAGTGTTTAGCAGTCTTTTAACAATTGATTTATACCATGCTTTATTACTGCTTGCATTTGTAGTTATCAGAAGCAACCAACTCAAATGTAACTCAAAAATGAAGCCAGAACTAAACTTAAAGAGAATTTAATTAAAACGATCCATTAACTAAAAAAAAAATGCAATAAAAAGGCCTGCCTAAAAAATACTGTCCTCAAACATGATTTGTTGCTTCTGAGCCTGGTGCCCACAGTGACGGGGAAGTAGAGGTGTGACAGTGACGCGACGATGACGACAACAGTCAGAACAACAACAAGAACTATAACAGCGAAAACGACAACTGCAACATTGTCTTGAGGTAGAATGTTAAGTTCAGTGTTTGGAAGTGCTTTGCGTTGGGTTCTTTTCTCCCCCTTGCTTCGGTGAACAAGCGAGTGCGTGTTTTTAGAAGTGTGAGGTAGTGCACTGAATGCGTTTGCTTTTTTTCTCGGAACTATGTGATGCCTGACAGAATCTGTGGGAAGCCGGGACAAACCTCCCAGCAAACATTCCTTCTGGCTGAGGTAGGTCTACACTGCGTCCTCATAAACCTGCACGGAGGCCAACAAAAGAAAACCATCAATACAACAAAACCAAAAGAGTCCTGAGAATACACATGAAAATATACAAGAAAGTGTGTGTGTGTATGTATATATATGTATACACACACACACACACACACACACACACAAGAAATCCCTGTAAGAAGGCCTTTGTTAACTTAGTCTCGCGACATTGTTTGGGTGAGACAGAGAGGTGCTTGATTTCTGCTACTGACAGCCCGTCAAACAAAAAACGGAATACCTTCTTCCACTGGCTAGCGCTCAACCGACACCATAACGCACAGAACCGAGGCCTTTGGGAAGAATCTGAACCGCATCCAAAAGTATTTACTAACAGTGAATGAAAACGCTGGAAAAAAATGTGTACGTTGACCTGAGAACAGTCCTAACAGAGGTGCAGCATTTGGTGTGGCAGTGTCACAAACAGACCCCGTCACCCAGTTGGCCGTACGAATCATCGGCCTCCACTGGGGACTCTCTGGGGAATCTGCTCTCACTCTCCTTGGCCAGGCTGAAATCCTCCAATGGCAGCATAGAGATCTGCGTTTCATCCGGAGTGTGTGACACTTGCGCGCCCGCCATCTGTGAACACAGATGCCACAATGTACAGAAAGACCAGCGTCTGAGGCTCCTGAGGTCTCCTGAAGCTCATCAGTCACCTTAGTAACAGGTGGTGCTTTAAAGAACCCTGTTGATGAGGGTTCTTTTAGATGGATGGGAAAGGCCAAAGGTCACCACATGAGCAATTTTTGAGGGAGATGAAAACATGAAGTGTTATAGCATATCCATTATCTCAGAGCTTTGACAGCGGTAGGTTGACAGCTAACGGGCAAAGTAAACAAGCGAAAACATCAAACTCAGTATTCTAGATCCTACTTGCAGGCTCACTGGCATCCCTTAATGGACAAATCTATGGGCATGGGGCTAGTGATAAATCATTATGGACATGCTACAAGATGACCGAGGATGACAGAAGATGACTAAGGATGACAGAAGATGAGCAAAGATGACAGAGGATGACCAAGGATGAACAAAGATGACCGAGGATGACAGAAGATGAGCAAAGATGACAGAGGATGACCAAGGATGAACAAAGATGACCGAGGATGACAGAAGATGAGCAAAGATGACAGAGGATGACCAAGGATGACCAAAAATTACTGAGGATGACGAATGATGACCAAAGATGACAGAGGATGACCAAGGATGAGCAAAGATGACAGAAGATGACAGAGGATGACCAAAGATGACTGAGGATGACAAATGATGACCGAGGATGAACAAAGATGACCGAGGATGACAGAAGATGACCAAAGATGACAGAGGATGACCAAAGATGAGCAAAACCCAGTGCAGTGCTGTCACTGTGCCTAGCTATTAAAATGGTGATACTATCGATGATTGACAAAGACAGTGATAATGGACTATAAAAATGCCAACAGAACATCAAACGAGAGCAATCTTAAGATGAACAGCAGGCCCTTTGTCCACTCCCTCAGATGCACCCCCCACTCACCATGTGTGGCTGATTTTGCGAGTCCCTGGGGAAGACTCTCCCCAACTCATTACTGTCCACGCCTGTCTTGTCTAGAATGGCCCCGTTGGCTTCTGGGGCTGCCCCATTCAGGGACAGGCTGCCGTGGTAAGTGGGAGGCTCCAGGGCGTCACTGCGAACCTCTGGGGGCGTGGCCAGCTGCTCCGGCATGGTCTTGCACATCATCAACCTGCAACGCGGTATATGTGCTACATGAATGGAGTGAAGTCAAAGCTGCTTCAAATGTACTGCAAATTAAGGACATGGGTGTTCAATTCATCTCAGACCAGGAACCACCAATGTAAAACAGACCAGAGCCAGGAACTGCATAGTAATAATGTATGGTTTTATACATAAATAAGAAATTCAGTTTTTGGCAGTTGGACTCCCTTTTCAATATCACTGCCCTGGGGATGATGCTAACTGTTAATAACATGTGAATATGACCCCCAGGGGGTGAAAAAACTCTGTACCTCCCCCTGTAACCGAACATGAGGAAGAGCACGCAGAAAATGATGCAGGTAACACCGATGTGGATGCCGACGATGATGCCAGTGGTGGAAGCCTTGCTCTGCTCGTCCTTCAAGCAGTCACATGGGGGGTCCAGCACTAAGGACACACAGAACATGAAAGATGAGCAAATAGGTGCGGAACAGACTGGAAGGCCACATGGTCACACGATCCCTGGAGTCACCTGACTTCTTCACGGCCTCCTTGAGGGAGACGAAGCGCATGGTGGCGTTACCGTCGCCGTGCTGGTTGAAAGCCAGCAGCTTCAGCTCGTACACCAAGGCCGGCTCTGTGGGGACAAAAGGGGCCGTTTTACAGGGTCGCAAACAAACGTAAGTCCAGCTCCCCCCGTGTTCATTTTAATAATAGCAAATATTGCCCATGAAATTTGAATGCCAGAACATGCTTATGCATCGATTAGATAGTTGGTGATGGTGTGCATGGACTTCGCAATTTCTGGCGGCTTCCCTTGCCCCCCCCCCCCACTCACCCAGCTCTGTGATATTGCACTGTGTGACGTTGCGGCCGAAAGTCAGAGGCCCCGTGAAGGTGGCTGAGGGCAGCCTGCGGTAGAAGAGCTTGAATCCCAGGGGCTGGCCCATCTTGCCTGATGGCTCCCACACAGCCTGCACTGTGCTCCCGTCCACCACCCTTGTGTGCAGCAGTGGGGGCGCCGGCACTGCAAGGGCAAAGCCAGCCCAGGGGGGCCGGGCTTCAGTCACTGCGAGGCACACGGCCCCCTCTCTGGGTTTTGTTTAGAACACAGCAGGGTTTGTCCATCCATGCAAACAACATCCAACCACTCATATCAGCCAGGGATGTAAAGGCAGTCTGGAGCCTATCCCAGACAGAGGTGGGATTCGAACCCACAACCCTGGGCAGACTCACCTTCCCCCAATGTGCTCTCCACGGCCGTGTCCGAGGGCTTGCTGGCCCCCCGGGAGGTGTAGGTCTTCACGTAAAAGGTGTAGTTGGTGGAGGGCTGCAGGTCGCTGAGCACTTGCTGCAGGGTGCGCTTCCCCACAGCCTCCTGGTACTCCATGTCCAGCGAGTCTACGAGTGTCAAGGCGTGGGAAATGGGGACTTACTGTTAAACCACAAAGACATCGTTCCCGTCATCCATACACAGGGGGTGAGACAGGGGATCCAGACAGGGGATGACCTCTGACCCCATCTCAGACCCACTGCTCTGTTTGCTCGCACCTCTGGCCCGGGGCCGGGGAGTGGGGGGGCTGCTACGCAGCCATAATTAAAGCCTCTCCTTCTGCTCAGCCTCCAAAGCTGTTCTTCAGTGCATGTTTTTGCTCCCTCCCAGCTCCCACGGAGCCTGGAAGGAGCAGAAACACGCACCTACTGTGGGTCCCCAAATGCCAGATTGGGAAACACTGCCGTTCATTATCTAGGCGACAGTGCTGGAACACAAGAGCTCAGGGTGTGCGCTGAGCCCTCGCTCTTCTGGTAAAAACAACCCTGACAGGGGTCTTATCCTCTGAGACTCCTGGACGACTGATCTACAGGGCCAAGAAGGTGCTGTAGTGGAAAGAATGGGATTTGAGAAGGAAACAAGGTGAGCAGAAGGTTTTGGGTTCAAGTTCCCTGGAGGGGGGTCCTGGTACTCTATCCCAGAATAAAAGTTTAATTTGAAAGTGGTTAAGTGGCTGACTGTGCAGCTACAGGTTCCAGATTAAAGAGCAGAGAATCTTCATGGTCAATGAATGACAAAATACAAATATACATCAATGTAGTACAGTGGAGCTTCCTCAGGTGCTTTAGTACAGCTTCATATGTGGCAAGAAGGAGATGCTGAGGTTGTACTGCAGGGATCAGGCGCTGACTGGATGCTTTGACTTCAGCACTGAGCTTTTAAATGCTGTTTAAATCCTGTCCTCACACAGATATCTTGCCTGTGTCTCTCCTCCCCAATGGAGGTTCAGCCTAGTAGCATCCGTACCTGACCGACTCCGCTTTGTACTAAAGCCTCAGTCGGATGAACGAATGTAAACGACTGGAAGCGAGTCGGGCTGAACGGGGGCGGGGCCAAAGAGGACGGCTGGAGAGTTCACACGACCTGCTGTCTTGCGGATGTGAAGCACGTAGCCGATGATGTCCTGTGTGACCTGGGCAGGCTCCCTCCAGGACACCCGGATGGCCGTGGGGGAGAGGGCCTGGGCTTGCACTCCCCAGGGCGCCCCCGGCAGGCCGTTGGCCCACAGCACGGCAAGGTGGGCACTAGCCTGGTCTGAACCGGCGCTGTTCTCGGCGATGCACTGGTACATGGCCTCATCCGTCTGGTCAATGCCGTAGATGGTCAGCGTGCTGGAAGGGGCGGGGCCAGGGCGAAGGGGCGGGGCCAGGGCGAAGGGGCGGGTCATGGGGGTGGGGTTAGAGGAAAAGCAGGTCGTCTTAAAAATACATGGGCAGATGGGAGGCAGCCATGTGTCTGTCTCAGCTTGACAGATGACAAACGTCCCCTAAATGTTCACTGTACATTAACAGCGTTTGACTTGTTCGATCGTGGGCTGACTGAGGAAGCACTATCAGAGAGACGCACGCAATCTAAAACTGCCAAAAACAAAAGAAAAATAATATTAAAGCGAAGCAGACAAAGGGAACCAGATCTTCGCTTATCTGTAGAAATGACTGATTGAGTCCATTGATATACAGCCCCAGACGTGCTTCTATCATATCTTTCAGACCCACTGCTGCAGAAGCACATTCCAGCCAGAATGAGGCGCTGCGTGTCTTCATGTTGGCTGAAGGTGTGAAACCCGAAAACTGACCATAACTGCCTCCAGGTTTCAGAAACCTGCTGTTTCTGGCATGAAATGCGGCGCCAGTCCGCGGTGTTCTAGACGGCCTTCAAGTTCACAGCAGAATTCCTGCATGTCTGCCCCCCCGCCCCATCCCACGCTCTTCCAGCGGTTACTCTCTGCACGGCCGGCCATCAAACCCCCTGGCCCCCACTAACAGAGGTCCAGTCACCAGGAATCCTTGAAAGAGGCTTGGGAGGCAAAGGCAGATAACGATAGCTTGATAATGAGTACGAGCACGAAGGCAAGAGAGCAGCACACAGGGGGAAGGGCGGACAGGCTACAGGGTGTCCCCAAGGGAGCAGCACACAGGGGGAAGGGCGGACAGGCTACAGGGTGTCCCCAAGGGAGCAGCACACAGGGGGAAGGGCGGACAGGCTACAGGGTGTCCCCAAGGGAGCAGCACACAGGGGGAAGGGTGGATGTTATGGAAAGTTTAAAGGTGCTAAACCCATAAGAAATTAGTCTGGTGTGTGTAGGTGTGTGTGCGGTGGATAATGGCTGTGGGTAAAACCTGCACTAAATGTGTGCTTGTTTACATGGGTATATATTTAAGCTGATTTGTAAATGATGCCTTCGCTCTCATGGGTGTGCATCTGATCATGTGACTGACACAATCAATCCACCTGATTGAGCCCTAACAGCAGAGCGCTCTCTGGAAGGTCAATGCTGGTAGATGCGCTGAATTTGCAGAAATCTATCGATGAGGTCCTGACTGCCTCCACTTGCCATCACACACACACAAACACACACACACACACACACAGGCACACAAACACGGGCAAACAGACACACACACACGTTCATGCACACACACACACACACGCGTCAGGTAAACATATCTTTATGGGGACCGCTCATTCATTTCTATGGGAAACATGCTAACATTAACTATGACAACCTTAACATCTACTCAGCCCCATTTTTAGTTTATTCATTGCAGATTTTTATTAAACTGAGTTTTCCCTTATGGGCACCAGAAGGCACAGAGACTGCTGCTGTAAAGTGAGGTGCAGTTCGTAGGTCTCTTGCGCTAAAAACCGCATCCCTCCTCCATCTATCGGCT